>JALPQI010011087.1:0-42404 GCA_025490895.1 Thaumatotibia leucotreta
TTGTTACCATGGAAATACCAGACAAAAAAGTTGATTCGCCGACATAACATTCATGAAAGAATTTAAGTGTTTTGGAACCAATTATAAACCCAGGTGGCTTGATTTTTCTCTCTAATCCAATTAACTTTTTAGAGAGCTACTATTTAAAATAACTTAAAATCTTTTGGGATGATTAGTGAGTTGTAATAAGTACTGAATTATTGCTTCATATTTATTTATTTATAGCCTTTACTTAACGACTATATAATAATTGATAACATGAATATATATATTTTAGACATCGACAGTCGTCTTGCCCTCCGGCATAGGCCTCCTCTAAAGATTTCCACTCTTTCCTGTCCATAGCGGTTCTTCTCCAAATATGTCCACCTATTCTTTTTAAATCATATTGCTTCATATATTCATAGGAATATTTATTGCTTCAGGCAACTACTGGGCCTCTTCATCAATCCGGAGATCATCAAATGGAACAGCCTTTGTCAGCACTACGAGAAAGCGTTGCGGGCGACGCCGTACTTCGACTCCACGGACGAGAAGGGACAGGAGCGCTGGAACGACCTTAAGAACAGGGTTGTGGAACATGTAAGTTGTTGAAATCTATGGTAGAATTACTTTAAGGTAACTTAAGTGGTTCCTGGATAAATTATAGATAAAGAACAACTTCCACTAGATAGACAAATGCGGGCGGTGGACCGCATGCTTTATACGCCTTACCAGCCTCGTCCTCCGTCACTTGCAAACCATCAGTCACGTAATTGGGATGAAAGTGTCTCGTAAATTATTGTTAACGTATGATTGGCTTACACATTAAGATGAGTCATTTGAGAGTTCGAAGCTCAATTCATTTAACATGGATCCATTCCATTCTCACTGCTATACAGATGTTCCAAATGTTCCAATACAATTTTGACTTCAATGACGCGATCAAACAGTTAAATTTGGTGTGGCCGTACTGTCAAGTTAGCTATTTTATTTCAAATTGATCTTATAACTTAACTGAGAGCCTCAACAAAACCTGAAGAACCTGGTAGAATAAAGCATTAAGTCCGCCATTTCTACCTATTTGTACTGTGCAGTAAAGTTTAAATTAATAATTTATACGCTGAACTCAGCCTTGCCCGAGTAGAACAAACTAAGCTCAAATACGGCAGAGCATACATTTGTGTCAGGCGAGAATTGAACAGTAGGACGTGTAATTGTCATTTCGGTTTCACCTGTTACCTTTAATAAATAATATTTTAAACGCGATTGTATTTTCAGAACATCCGCATCATGTCAATGTACTACACGCGCATATCCGTGAAACGAATGAGCGAGCTTCTCGGGCTGACCGAGAACGAGACTGAAGAGGCACTCAGCCAGTTGGTAGTCAGCGCCGTTGTTAAAGCCAAGATCGACCGTCCGGCCGGCGTAGTGCACTTCAGGTAACTACCACTATACTAAAGGCAGGGTCGCCATGATAATTTGGTTGCTATCAAAGTGAACAGGTACTGAAGCGGTCACCTAGCGAGCAGTGCCGTTGTGAAGCCAAGATCGACCGCCCAGCCAGTGACGTGCACTACAGGTAACTACCACTACACTAATGGCAAGGTCGCCATGATAAATTGGTTGCTATCAAAGTGAATAGGTACTGAAGCGGTCACCTAGCGGTCAGTGCCGTTGTGAAGCCAAGATCGACCGCTCAGCCAGCGTAGTGCACTTCGGGTAACTATATACCACTACACTAATGGCAGGGTCGCCATGATAAATTGGTTGCTAACAATGGAAACAAGTGCCGAAGAGGGCTCGTACCTGGTGGGCATTACCCTTGTGAAGGTCAAGTAGTGCACTTCAGGTAACTACCACTATACTAGTGACAGGGTCGCCATGATGTGAGAGCTACATAATACAAGAGTATTTTCCTGTTACCAATGTTAATGATGGGAATGCACAGACGTCACGGTAGTAGCCAAAATTCAAATAAAGTGAAGATCTGCTTTGAATGTTTTTTTAAGCAAGGAGGGTACTTTATACTTGATAGTTTTTAAAAACATAAAATACTTGGCATGTGTCGGAATAAACATCCTTGGTATAAGCTTTCAAAGTTATCATACTGCTTGACACTTGGACGCGTTAACTAAAAGTGCAAAATTTACCCGTCCCTTTAAAATTGATTATCTACGTGAGTAGTTTAGTGATAGCCATAATTATTTAAATGGAGGTACATAAGGGTATGTTCTATCATTTTTAATAACATTTTATTATTTTCTCTGCCGTTTTTTTCTTATAATATTTATTTTACGCGAGCCATTAAAACAATCAACGACGATTTCGATTTGAAAGATATTTCGAAGCTTTTAGTTTAGAAACCCTTCGAGTCCCTTAATGATTCATATATCGTTTTGTAGCCTAAAATGTGCTTTATCGTGGGCAAGTGATCATTCTACCGAAGATTGCCGAAGGTCTTGGCGGTAGCCTTTTTACGAAATTGAAATTTATGGACAAATAAGTGTAATTATTTTTTTGTTTTGTTTTAATCCTATAGTGTGGGGTATCATTGCATAGATCTTTTAAAAATAATAAGGGTCTCAAAAGAAAGTTTTTGTCTAATGTAAATATTTTCCGAGATAACCGCCCAAAATAAAAATAAATGAGTTCCCCCTCTAACTTTTGATCCGTGGGTCGAAACAATATGAGAAAAAACATTAATAGTGGGCTTATAGAAAACTTTAAAATAAAACTATTTCAAACGTACCTAATCGGCCCTACCGTTTTTTAATAACTACGGAACCCTATACTGAGCATGGACCGACATGCTCTGGGCCGGTATTTTTTGATCTTTGGCTTCAATTAGCTAAAGCTTCTAATGCTGAAAAAAAATAGGTATTCACGGTTCTGCGTTCATAGAATATTCTATTTTGCCCGTAGATGATGAGATGAGATGGCGGAGAAGAGGCCGCTGAGGCAAAAGACAAAGATATAAATTATTTGAGGCAACATAATACCCCCAAAATTTCAAGAATAACAAGTAACACTGATTTGCTCAATAGATTTTTGCTGACATCCGATCCATACATAACTTACAAACTTTACCTCAAAAAAAAGAAGGGTTATTTATCTAAAGACTGTATTTCACTTATTACAGATCAAATACAATCTTAATAAAACATTACGTACTGTTTGTTAGACTTTTATTGCGACTTTTGAATTTTAAGCGCTGTTCTATGAACGCGTGACCGCTGTGGAATGTGTGCTAAAGAGGTGCTCAGCTAGTAGGCAGGGCCGTTGTGAAGGCCAAAATCAACCGCCCGGCCGGTGTCGTACACTTCAGGTAAATTACTAATGGCAGGGTCGCCATGATGAAAATGCTTCACAATACAAACTTAAGTGTTATTCCCACCTATAAAATTGGTAGCTACCAGCGAGAATAGGTCCTGAAGAGGTGGCCAGTTGGTGATCAGCGCCATTGTGAGTGCCAAGATAGACCGCCCGGTCGGCGTCGTGCACTTAATTTTTTTTTTGTCAATGCTATTTTGGCAAGTATACAATACGCATATTTTCATTTGGTCAAATTTTCTTTAAGCAGAATATTACTACGAAAATGAACATTTTAAGCATTTGGTCATTTGCTAAATGTTTTATTAAGGCAAAGAAAAATTACACAATAAACATTTAGTCAAATTACTTGTTATGACGAAACCAACTTGGATTGGTTAGGTTTCTAGGCTAGGGCGGAGTGAAAAGCGTTGTCTAAAAAATACTTAAGTATTTTAAATTAATTGTTTATGCATCCTCATTTGTGCAAAACCAAAAAAGGGGGGACGGGGGGCGAAGCTCCCCACAAGGGGCTCGAGGGGCGAAGCCTCCCGCATTAAAAAAGAACAAATTGTAGTTCCCCCACCTTAACCTGGATAGGTTCGTTAGGTACCTTTTATCCCTTAAAGCAGAAATAGAAGCCCCGGGGCTTCGTCGACCAGTTTCCAGAGCCCCGTTTCTCGAACGCTTGTAAAGCGTAGCTAGTATTCGAAAAAACTGATAATTACTGATGGTGTTTGAATATTCCATTAAATAATAGTATCATTCGCCTTATTTTTATTCGCGTAAAATATGTTTTGCCAACTGAAACATTTTACTCAATGTAAATTGGTCAAAACACTACTTGGTAAGTGATTCATTGCCTTAACATTCTTAAACTAAATAAAACGTTTGCATAACATGTTTTTCGGAAAAATAATATTGGCAAATGAAATTTTGGGAAACATTTTTTGGTATCTGAAATTTTGGCAATTTATTTTCGGTAAATCATTAGTAACCCTTAGATATTTTATGTTCAGTACCTATGAATTTGACAGCGGTTTAGACCTCACGCCTACTTAGCGCCACCTGGCGGCAGAAAAAATATCGAAAACCCTCATTGTTCAAAAAAAACGCTTGTCTTCCATTTGTTAACTTAAATCTTATTCCAGCCTCAACATGAACGCCTCCGACCGACTCAACGAGTGGTCAAACAACCTCAACACACTCATGCAGCTCGTCAACAAGACGACGCATCTCATCAACAAAGAGGAGTGCGTGCACAAACACTTGTTAGCCACGGCTGCCGAATGATGCGAGTAACTTGTGTGAAACGATTATTCTCTTTGTTCAGGCAAGTGTATTAGAATGAATATTTTCGAAGCGAACACATATATTTAACGGTTATTGCTTAGTCAAAGTCCAACGATTATTTATTCAAATAGACATAGCAACAAGCACTTTTGAATCGTCATAAACAGTAGCAAGTTTATGAAATAAAAACCGCTTGCGGTTCTAAACCTACACCACTGACTCTTGAGTAGATAGGACGGGTAAGACACTCGGCGGTACATTGTTTTTTTTTTTTTCAAATAATCATACATTTTATAAGCAACATACATTTTTATTAATTGTAATACTAACTGTCTACGGTACGGGTTGGCCCTACAAATATGCTAACGATTTTATTATTGGATGTGAAAATACATAGGTACCTACAGGCTTTTTTTTTTGTACGGTTTGAAGTGTTCCATTTCACTTCGCTGCGGCAATTGACAATTATAATTAAGCACAACTTGCATCGTGACGACCCGATACCACAGTGACCGTATTAAATCTTTGATTTTGTGTTCAATGACATTTCACTAATACACTCGCCTGATGTACATTAGAGGGAGAATTTGTTTTAGGGAATATTTGATTGATTGGTATACATAATGGCTCGATATTAGGTAGCCAAGACTGTTTAATTGACAAGATAATCAATATATATACCTTTGCATTTGTTTCAAAGAGATGAATTAAAGTTTAAAATAAATTTACCTAGATTTCCTAGGAATCGATGCACCTTCTATGTAATATTAATTGCCTTTGAAATTATCCTTTTAATAATTTTAATTCCTGGTCATTAATCAAACCTACTATATTTCTGTCTGGTACTGTACCCATATACCTACTTACGTTATTTCTGTAAGTCTAGTTAATAAATACGAATTGATATAAAATCGCATTTTAATTTTTTTCCCCATTACATTGGTGAATCAACTTTTTTCTGTCTGTTATTACCATGGTGGTTACGGTCGCCTGAATCACGCTAGTTTTATGCATAATTATGAATACTTATTATGATATTTAAACTATGCAAACATGTATTTTTCTGGTGTTAATAGCATAACAGTTTTCGAATAGTTATGTCATATTACAACCCCATGCTCTACGTATGAATATGCATACGACTAAAGCTATGCCTTTGTATAGTAAATTAAACTGTTTTATTCAGTCATATATACCTACTATTACTACTACGGTAGTATTTAGTTAACATAATCGACGACTAGGTATATCCTTTTTTGTTAACAAGCGAGATAAACCGTAATCAGTGCTGATTAAAATACAACTGGCTGCAATATTAACACTGTCAATGCTACTGATAATTGATAAATTATACAGGTGAAATTATATCATGATATGCTCGATAAGATATTGTACGGATCTATAATTATCACCATTTGGTAATCCGTAGTCACCTTTAGTTGACTAGTATATGTAACGTTTTTATAAATTCATAAAAATGTTGATTTTAGTAGTATCTTTGATAGTTCCGCTAAGTTTAGTGTTAGTATTTAAGTTTTTAAATGCGAACCGGAAACCGCCAATATTCGGAGTGTATCAGCAAAGGAACAAAACTTACTATCCGAAGTTTATTGTTATGTACTTATTTTTACGGGCTCGACAGGTAAGTTCCTCATATGTCATATTAATTTTTGATATTTATCACACAGCTAATACTGTAAAACTTGAATTTTTAGTAGAACATTTCCTACATAACCAATTAACCATTCAATCTCGTTTGGTAGCTACGAGCTGTCACTCTTATTTTACATAGGAATAAAGCTCAGTCAAAATTTTAAAAGGCTGGAATTATCGACATAGATCGGACTAATCGGCAAAAGGCAAAGTTAATGTAATGCACGAATATTTAAAAAAAAATTAGCTTGCGTTTATAAAAATACAATTAAATTCTGTAATACATCATGGGAATATCTTACAGAAATCGATCTAGTTCTACACTAAGCTCACTTAGGCTTGTGTTGTGGGTGTGGGTACTAAGCGTCTATAAATACATAGATAATAAGTAGTGTTGTGTCGTACCCGGTAACTTAACAAAAGCTAAATTTGGAATAAGTATTCCTAAATTCCCAAATGGTTCAGGTCAATTCACGAAAGCTGGCACGAATGGATCGAGTAAGTGACAGAAAGTATCTATGTTGTGGATGTCTTCATTGACAGTAGATACCGGTTGTTACCTATAGGACAACCGCATACACACAATGATAGATGTCATTCATTTCATTCATTCCATTCGTGCCAGCTTTAGTGAATTTACCTGTATCTTTCCCTATAGTACCATTGGGAATTTACCAGGAACGGTCTCTCTCTAATAACAACCATGACCAAGTAGGTAACAAATATTTGTGATGACCACCCTCGCTGACTCGCACCCTGAACCTCCAACTACGTAGGCTGTGTCACTACTGACTGAACTACGGACCGACCGTCGACCATCAAACTTGATACGAGTCCATTGTTTAAACACGTGTAGGAACAATTTGCGATAAGTAGTCCGATCTTTGTTTATCTGCAGGCCTAGCCAATACGCCATTCTCCAATCGCATACGATAAGCGATGAGTAATAAATGTGTAGAATGACAGATTCGTACGATAAGTCACGTGATAATTTTCATACATTATTATGGTCACGTGACTCATCGCTTGTCGTATACGATTTCAAAATGGCATCATGGCTACTGAATGATTATTACCGAATCATAAGCATGATGATGTATTTTCGCTGTATGTACATTTTCTTATAGCTAATTAGACATCTGAAGAGACTGCGCGCTGTTGACGTGGGACGTAGCGATGATGGTACAATCAAACTCCATGAACAGGATGAGCCGTTGGAGAATAAATACAACTTAGGAGATTATCCTCTGGTAAGTGGCATTAATGTATCAGACCTACTGTATTCCTGATAGATAGTATTATGTCTAAAAATATTGTTTCGTGTTTATAGCCGATAGTTCGTAGCTTAGTAGCTCGCGGTGAGACCAGTGCCTATAACATCGCAAGTTTTACACATTTTCACCAAAATAGAAGTATGAGCACGCTACGATTATAAAAAAAAAACATTTCACTTATTGAGACTGCAAGACAGTGCTTTAGGCATCGATGTGATCTGTTTATAGTTACTCGCTCGGCTATAAGCTATAAATGTAGCCGTGTCTCTTTTGTTCACACGTGAGCGTTTACCTTTTGGTCGTTTCTATAGCCGATAGCTTATAGCTTACTCGCTCGCTTAGCCGTGTGGTGACGGCAGTAAGAATACATTTGTCACAACCCCAACTCTTCCCGCGGGAGTCGTAAGAGTCGACTAAGGGATTGTATTAGTGTCACTAACCATTCTTTGATTTGATTGATGACGGGCAGCAGCGTCATCATAGTGGACACATTACTGCGATCGCCAATCCGCATGCCCAGCGTGGTGATTATGGGCATTTACCTCCTAATGCGTCTATACGCTTAGTTAGTAGGAGAGGCCTACGTCCAGCAGTGGACTGAGATAGGCTAATGATGTGTACTCGCTCGCGGTGGGACCAGTGCCTTGGTGTGTTCTTATAATTCGGTGTCTCTTAACTTGTGTTAAAATTTTTAGGCAGTGGATGCAGTGTATTTCAATGGGATGTCGAAGGAAGGTGCTGCTCTGATCTGTGGGCTCGCTCGCAGGGCTCATTACAACGTCGATACATTCATGTACTTGAAAGTAAGTTGCCTTTAATGGATAAGAATTTAAAGAGTAGAAGAAGTTAGGGCTTGTCCATCTAGCCAGTATGACGTGTAATTTATTGCAAACGTTTTTTAATAACATTTGTTCCATTTGTTCTGTGTTGTTCTTGACATCTGGTTATATTTAAAAAGTGATCTTAATGTAAAGTATACATTTTGTTTTACACTTAACTCTCACTTTACTCTAAAAAAATTCACGTGATTTGTCCGATGAACCCCCCTCCCCTATCCCTAATCACCAAATCCCCTATGGTGATAATTGGTGTTTTTTAATAACTTTCTTAGATGTACGCGAGGAACGGCATCACGTACCTAAAGTTCACGATTTCACGAATTAAAAAGTTAGTTAAAAAACTATTCGCCTATGTAGGGTAAATTGCCAGTAACTGGCCACTCTCCAGTAACTGAACACCTCATATAAAAATTAAGTATGTGCTTATAGTTAGAATTCATTTTAAAACGATGTCAATATCAATCACTCACACTCTTCCAAAATGAATTCTAATCATAAGTACATAGAGTTCATTTTTATATAAGGTGGCCAGATACTGGAGGCTGGCCAGTTACTAGCAATTTACCCTACCTGCGTAAGACGGGGTAATACATTTTTATACCGCGTAACTGCCAAAGCAGATAGAGTTCAAATATCAAACAATTGACACCCAAATTGACCCTAATTAAATTTCATATTTTAAAGACAAACGGGTCTTAATCGCGTAAACTTACGTTTAGTCTGCCTGCGACCACGGGTGTAACGTCATACCCGAAACGTCAGGATATAATTAAACGTAAGTTTACGCGATTAAGACCCGTTTGTCTTTAAAATATGAGTGATAATCGTGAAAGTTTAAATTTAATTGAATTTGCTAGTTAGGTACGCGGTATTGCACTGTCCCCGGCGATATACAAAAATGTATCGCTCCGTCTTAAGTACCTACTTAGGGTAAATTGCTAGTAACTGGCCACCTTTTTTTACTATAATTATAACCCACATATAAAATCACCGCTACAGGTAGACGGAGAAGAATTGTTACTGACCCCGAATCTCCCAGACACGCGAGCCTTGCAAACAGCAGTAGAACAGGGGCATTACAAGTCAGGAGGCCTCTCCATTGACAACTTCATTCCTATGCGCACCTGGGAGGTGTCTTACAATGGCGAAATGAAGTAAGATAGTATTTAAATATTACCCACATTATGGTAATTAACAAGGAGCGGAATTTTCATAGCGAAAATCTAACTGTCAGAGTGATTGACCAAACTATTTTATCGACTTATCGATGTTACGGAATAGCCCATTACTAACTTAAAAGATTATTCGATAGCATTTGACCTCTTTTAAAAGTAACTTATATTTCGATATTAAAATTAATCATGTCAGGCGTCAATACTTTTACATTGAGATAGCATGTGTTCACAAACTCTATCACTTATGAAAACTGACGTCACATAAATAGCATATGTGACACTGTCATGACTTATTTTAATATAGAAATTCAAGTTACATATCTAAGAGGTCAAATGTTACAGAAGAATCTTTTAGTTGGTAATGGATTATTCCTTAACATCGATAAGTCGATAAAATAGTTTGGGCAATCCCTCTGACAGTTAGATTTTCGCTATGTAAATTCCGCTCCTTGGTAATTAAATTAAGAATGCTTCTTTACAAAGTTATTTTACAACATTTTATCTCACTAACTAAAGTAAGTACCATACTCGTAAGCTACATCTATTGAAGAATATAAAGCTTGCAATAGAATAAATACTACTACTGGAAAAAATAAATGAAGATCGACTTTGCGGCTTTTGCGGTGGGGACTTTGGGGCCGTGGGGTCCGGGCGCCCTCAAACTTTTTAAGGAGTTGGGGGAAAAGGCTGTCTGAGGTGACTGGTGATCATAGGGCTGGCTCATTTCTTGGCCAGAGGTTAGGCATTGCCATCCAGCGAGGAAATGTAGCCAGTGTTATGGGCACTCTCCCACAGGGAAGCGACTTGGCACTTGGATGTTGTAGCTTAAGTTAGTTATTAGTATTTTAGTTGTAAGAATGTGTTGTGTCGGTCCTGCGTCACCCGCATCCAGCGGACTCCTGCGACCTTCATTCGTATACCACATAACTTATACCGAGGACTTATAATACATGTTTTCCAGAACCAAGGGTGATGTGAAGAAGAAAATCGAATTAAACGTAACATGGAGCGCCCACTTCGGTCACTTCAACTACGACACTCATATGGCGCCCCTCAGTATGGCTAGCGACATGGCTCGGGAACACTGGTCCACCGACTACTTCAGATTGCTTAAAAAGTAAGTTTTTTACTAGAACAACATCCATTAGTCTAAGGCCTGAGTAGACGCTCCAGCGGGGCGTCCATGTTAACACGTTCGCCTCCGGTACTGTTTCACTAAATGCTTATACTATGGCGATCGAAATTGTCTCATAAGTAGAAATCCTATGCCAGTGACACGCATGTGTGACCGAAAAGATTGTACTCCTATGCCGGCGACACACATTTGTGTCAAAAATGTTCGTATTTCGATGCGACTGGCATAGGAGTGAGAACTTGATTAATTCTAGTGGCATAAGAATGAGATTACTTTGAACACGTATGTGTGTCACTGGCATAGGAATACAGTTTTTTCGGTCACATATGTGTGTCACCAGCGTCGAACGTGTTAAACAAATGCAAACGTATGCGCGTGGCCTCAGTGCACGCTGTCAGAATCCCTTGGACGCTCGACGCTCTCCACTCAGGCCTCACGCCGCGGCCACGACATCGGTCTAAGGCGAAAACGTATAATGGTGCTCCCTCTCGTACCCATATCGGCTTCCCGCTCCAACTCATGGATTCGCTCGCCGCTGGTCGCCTTAGACCAATGTCGTGGCCAGGACATTACAGTTAGGCCGCGTGGTGAAGGCAGCGAGAACGGGTACATTTATCACCACTGTTCTCGTGGGTGTCGTAAGAGTTGACAAAGGGATTGAAGTGTCACTGACCATTAATTTATTAAAGATTGATAACGGGCAGCAGCGTTATCATAGTGGGCATACTACTGTGATCGCCAACCCCTTGCCCAGCGTGGCGGTTATGTTCGTAACCAGAAAAAAAAACAATTTTGTGGGTAATACTAATAACTAGACAGTTTACTGAATTACATGGTGAACACTGACGAGACTACTTCGTTTAGTGGGTTTTTTTCTTTTTTTTTTGTTCGTTTGGGAGATTGGAGGTATCTAATCCCGATTGTTGGAGAAAACTTTGATTATATTCGGAAAGGTTTGCGTGGATTCCGTTCATATTAAATCGGTTAATCTTTATTATTTTATTACAGGTTCCATCAAACTCATTATGAGCAGATGGGTCACTTGTTAGGCACTGTCACCATTGACGGCATCACGAAAGATATAAGCATGCCGTGTGTTAGAGATCATAGCTTCGGTAAGTTATTAAATTATATAAATTGTATTGATATCATAATGTCTGTACCTACAGCTAGGAACCGGCAATAGTATCTAGCGCTACTAAAGACGTAAAAATATGTACACGCTCCTGTGTCAGTGAAAACTATCGTGTCAGATATTTTTGCGGTTTTAAAAAGTAATAAGTAAAGCTAGATTACAAAGAATCTAATAATAGTAATTTACAGAAGTATTCATATTACCTTTTGCCCAACTCTGATCGTAAGCACTAAGTTTTTTTTATTAGAAAGTAATAAAAACATTCATTAAGTTTTGATGATCTTTTGTCACACCAAACAGGTTATTTAACTTTGATAACGGAATGGCGCTATCTAGTGTGTAATTTGAAAACTAGAAAAATATTGACATCATCCTCAGAAAAATATTAGTGCGATTCAGGTTTTTACTACAGTGTACACTGTACAGCGCCATCTAACGCGCAATTTGTAAACTAAACAAAATCAATGCCATGCCTCATTCTGCCCATGTTAAAAATCTAGCGAATGCGTTAGCGATTTCGTCTCTTATGAATTATGATACGGAATTCGGAATCTTATGGATTCTTAAGGTGCGTTTAAACCAAAAGGGCATTCGCTGTTCTAGCGCCCGTTCTTCGAAATCAACCAATCACGTTTTGTGTACCGATCGAATTTCGTAGAGTGGGAGGTTAGAACAGCGAATGCTCTTTTAGTTTGAACGCACCTTTACGGAATGTTCGGACATTAATCACTTATATTCTGAATGATTATTATTAGGACTATATAAGAAATACAATATTCTAATTACATTTCAGGAAACTATCGCGAGTGGCGTAATTTCCATAGATATGTTCTACACTTTCTGTACCTCGAAAACGGAGATTGTCTGGCTGTGGGATGTGTATCGCAGCCTGCTATCCTGTCCCAGTGAGTATGAACAATTGAACATTTGTATTGTCAGGTTTAAAGGCATTTCTCAGAGCGTAAACGGATATCTCATTCATCTGGTCACGTTTGTTTGGAAGTGGCTGCATTTTTAGGTACCATTTTCGGTCGTTGGATACAACCCCTGATTCTCTATAAGACATCCAAAACCAATCTTTCACATCAAATCATTCAGCAATTTCCAAAAAAATGTGACCAAATGAATGAGATATCCGTTTACGCTCTGAGAAATGCCTAAAAAATTCTTAACCCTTATTCATAAAGATCTCCTAACTTAGGACGCCGCTAAGTATTTCTGGTCCCTTTCGCTCATATAGATATATTCATAAAACCGAAAGAGACAAACAATACTTAGTGGCTTGCTAAGTTAGGAGACGTTTATGAATAAGGGGGTTAGTAACAGCCAAGTACTTAGCTAGATAGTTTGGTAGTTAAATTAGTTTTTGGTATGGTGTACCGAACTATATGACCACTTTGACTGCAGCAAAATATTTGATGCTGACTGTACTATTTCTGGCCAAATCAAATATTAATTGCACCAAATTCACCATGTGCGTTACGTTATTGAGTCCGTTGCTTGATTTACAACTCATATTTTTCAGCTTTCGTAGCCTATAGTTAGTAGTTACCCACAAAGCTTGAGGTTTCAGGTTCAAATCCCGGCCAGTGCATTTATTAGTATGTCTAGCACAACTGTGTGTTCCTTGATTATGTTTATTTTGTTTGCTCTATATACTTAAGTATCTATCTACTATATTATATCGCTGCTTAGTACCCACAATACAAGCCTAAATTAAGCTTACCATGGGACTAAATTGATTTGTGTCATATTTTCCCATGATATATATTTATATTGCAAGTGGAAATCACTTCTCTGGTCAGAGATGGAATATTGGTAAAAAAAATGCTTTGCACCCCTGATCATCACATTTCGATATTGTTTTGTTTCATTAGTTCGTTCAAGAGGCCTTATTGTAAAATATGACTTTGTTTATTTCAGCCTCACTATTGGCTACGTGTGCCGGAAGGTTGATCAGACGATATTCCCTGTGAAGTCCACCGATTTTAAACTATATCAGCATGGAGAAAACGAGATACTGCCAAAAGATTACGGATTCAGTTTTAAAGCAGGTAAATTTGACAATAAAATAAAAAAATATTGGAGTGAAGCACCCATTGTATTAGCTAAATTCATAATATGAGTAGGTAAAGTACTGTTACGTTCGTGGGGTGGGTTTTCTATAGAAAATGTATAAATAAGCCACTATTTAAAACTGACACTTTAATTACTAATTAAAGGAACAAACAGTAAACTAAAACACTGATCACACACTTAACACTTCGCAAACTCGCAGTTAGAATCGCAGTTTTCGCTCTTGATGTTATCTCTTCGCTGTCTCAATTGAAACTACTCCTTCGGCCGGGTCATACTGGGCTTTTATACAAGCCACTCGAATCTACAAAGTAAGAGATAATTCGATTCTAGAAAGTTCCCGAGTCAGGTCGGTCGGTAGGGCCCGTGCGCGAACATTCTAGGGTATCGCTGTCTCTTTCTACAGGTTTCTCTTTCACACCCGTCGAGAATGTTCTCTCTATAGCTGTCTCGTTCACATCCTTCCAGAACATTCTCTCGTGCTGTCTCTATCTAATAGTGCTTTCTCTTTCACTCCTATGGGAAATTTAGCTATATACCGATTTGTACTTGAGAGCCCCGAAAGGGGTCCTGAAAACGCCTGAAAACGGGTTTTCAGGTTATTGTGCCATCGGATAGAGGGTATCCTGAAACGGCCTGAAAACATGTTTCAGGCGCCTGAAAACGACGGTATCTGGGGTGAATTTTTGATTTTGTAGTATGTGAAAGAGGACCTTCTGAAACGGCCTGAAAACGCATTTCAGCCTGCTGAAAACGCTTCTAACGTGTCTAAAATCATATTTGTAGTTTTTATCATGCCACCGGCGTAACACTACCCCCTCCTAAGACATGCTCGTCCCGAGCATCATTATTTCCGTGGTATTTGGCGAGCCGGTCAACGTGAACTATCTTGCATGGGCTTCGTAAATTCCTCCGTATCCGATACTTAACGTCATTGATCTTCGTAACCACTCTGTACGGCCCGTCCCAATTCGGGGACAGTTTCGGAGACTTTCCTTTCTTTCTCATAGGGTTATGTAGCCACACCAATGAGCCTTCCTCGTACCCAATTTGGTTGGACTTCCTGTCATACCTGGTCTTCATCCTCGTGCTAGCTTGAAGCCCGTGCTCGCGAACTAGACTATAAACGTCATCCATCCGGTCTCTTAGATCGCACACATACTCTGTTATAGACCTCGGAGCATCTGGTGGTCGTCCTGTTAAGAGGTCAGCAGGTAAACGAAGCTCTCTTCCGAAATTGGCATATGCGGGAGTAACTGCAGTGCTTTCATGGGTGGCGGACCTGTATGACATCAAAAAGAGAGGGATATGCCGGTCCCAATCTTTTTGGTGACTTTCGACTACCTTGGCAAGATGTCTCTCCAGGGTCTGATTGAATCTCTCAACCATTCCATCGGACTGAGGATGATATGACGTAGTTCTTGTCTTATGCAATCCCATGATTCGACAGGTCTCTTGGAATACCGCAGATTCAAAGTTCCTGCCTTGATCGCTGTGTATCTCCAGGGGTACTCCAAAACGGCAAATTACTTCATTGACTAACTTTTCCGCTATTGTGACTGATTCCTGATTGGGAATAGCAAACACTTCAGGCCACTTGGTGAAATAGTCCATTACAACAAGAATGTACTTATTTCCAGAGTCTGATGTAGGGAACGGGCCTGCGACATCTAACGCAATCCTTTCCCAAGGTGCTCCAACATTGTAGATCTTGAGCGCCCCTCTGCTTCGGGTATGCGGTCCTTTAACTGATGCACAGCTTACACACTTTCTACACCAATCATCGACATCCTCGCGGCAGTGGATCCAATAAAATCGTTGTCGAATTTTCATTAAAGTCCTTTTAACTCCAAGGTGTCCACCAGAAGTACCGTTGTGGTAGCTTTCTAAAACGTCTTTCACTCTTTTCCTTGGGACAACAACTTGTAGGTGGACATCTTTCCCATTCGCTGACTCCCATTTCCTGCATAATACGCCATTATGCATGACCAAACTATCCCATTGCGCCCAGTAGCTTTTTGTAACTGTCCCCATCGGAGCTACTTCACACCATTTTGGTTTAGGTACTCCTGCATTAACCCAGTCAAAAATGGGCTTTATGTCGGGATCTTCTTTTTGTGCACGTTGCATGGGTTCATCGCTCCATTCCTCACTAACTGTATCTGTTCGCAACATCCTCAAGCAATCCTTGCCCTCTTGTCTAAGACAATGCTTGCAGTCATCTAGGCAAGGCCTCCGAGAGAGGGCGTCAGCATTTCCATGCGATATCCCACTTCTGACACCAAATGTTACGTTCGTGGGGTGGGTTTTCTATAGAAAATGTATAAATAAGCCACTATTTAAAACTGACACTTTAATTACTAATTAAAGGAACAAACAGTAAACTAAAACACTGATCACACACTTAACACTTCGCAAACTCGCAGTTAGAATCGCAGTTTTCGCTCTTGATGTTATCTCTTCGCTGTCTCAATTGAAACTACTCCTTCGGCCGGGTCATACTGGGCTTTTATACAAGCCACTCGAATCTACAAAGTACGAGATAATTCGATTCTAGAAAGTTCCCGAGTCAGGTCGGTCGGTAGGGCCCGTGCGCGAACATTCTAGGGTATCGCTGTCTCTTTCTACAGGTTTCTCTTTCACACCCGTCGAGAATGTTCTCTCTATAGCTGTCTCGTTCACATCCTTCCAGAACATTCTCTCGTGCTGTCTCTATCTAATAGTGCTTTCTCTTTCACTCCTATGGGAAATTTAGCTATATACCGATTTGTACTTGAGAGCCCCGAAAGGGGTCCTGAAAACGCCTGAAAACGGGTTTTCAGGTTATTGTGCCATCGGATAGAGGGTATCCTGAAACGGCCTGAAAACATGTTTCAGGCGCCTGAAAACGACGGTATCTGGGGTGAATTTTTGATTTTGTAGTATGTGAAAGAGGACCTTCTGAAACGGCCTGAAAACGCATTTCAGCCTGCTGAAAACGCTTCTAACGTGTCTAAAATCATATTTGTAGTTTTTATCATGCCACCGGCGTAACAGTACTATGCTTGGTCATCGGGGAGAGGGGGTAAATACTACAAAATTGGTCGTGGTATGGGTTTGCTCCTTTCATCGCGCGAAGCATAATGCGGTCGAAAGCTCCACACTCGCGTTCGCGGCATTGCGCCGTGATCCGCTCGCCGCACCAACAGATAACCTATACGAAAATGTAGCGTATTATGTAACGGTGTGACGTCTTCCTAATGTTTTGTTGGTACGTGCGAGAAACAAGTGTTTTCTTTTTAATGGATAAACAAGTTGTTGGTTTCATAACCGTTCTATTTGCTTTCAGGGCGCAAATTATATACAGTAAAAGTGCAAGTAAATGACGAGGATTTCTTCTACATGGGTAAGGACCGGGAAGCGAAGATCTACGAACGCTGGTGTACCGTCGAAGTCGATGGCGTTAAAGGCTGGGGCTGCGCTGAGTGGCAGTACAATAATACTAAAAAATAATAGTGAGAACATTAAAACCGTAATAAATTATTGTTTTATGAATTTATTTATTGTATTTATAAGGGTCGAAAGTGCTCGAGTGGAGACCATGGCTAGGCAAACGCAGGGTAGGACGTCCACCCACAAGATGGACAGACGATCTTATGAAGGTCGCCGGGACACGCTGGATGCAGATCGCATCTAACCGGTACATGTGGAGGTCCAGAGGGGAGGACGACGCATTCTTTGGTCGTATTATTGATTCATTTTTAGTCATGTAATGTGTAGGTGAGCATTCTACCCATCATTAACAATTCTTTTGTTCTGTTGAAGTTTAATTTTCAAATAAAAAGCCTTCATTAGCGAGGAAAATTGTATTAAATGTGTAACATTTTAAGTATTCCCTTAATACTATACATAATTATCTTAATATGGACTAGCCAAATATCGCTTTGGTGAAATAATACTTTGTAACATAGGGACATGCCAGACAATCGCACCTTAGAAAATATCCTTAAGAAAACTTGTAGCTTCCAAATGATTGTCTCACTACGCCCGTATTTATTTGTCTTTTCAAGGACATAATATGAATTTTAGTGAAACTATTATTAAATCCAAGCCGGGCAATTCCACGTAAGAGTATAATTTAAGTGACCAATATAATACTTGTGTGTTACTCTTATCAAATTGAATTGTAAATATAAATTATCTTGATATCGAAGTAGTAATTATGTAAATAAACAGAATTTACATGGATTTACTCAGTCACAGATTTTTCCTGGATATAGTCAATCTATAATTTATTAGTCTCTTATCGATATTTCACTTTTACAAATATAGCGTCTAAATCAACATGATTATCCAGTTATAGATCTTGTAAAAATAAGTACATTAATACAATGACCATCAGATATATCAAAGCAGTCTAGGTGATCAGAATTACATTACGATACAAGTGTGAAAAGTAGGACAATCGCAACGAGTGACCATAAACTAAAACTGAACAGTGTTTTAAAAAAACGACACCAATTGAAATTGAGCATTTCTCAAAAAGTTGTACATTAGGATCACATTTTCGATATTGAAAAAAAATGGTAGGCTGGGTCGCGTTTTATAAAGTTACAATTTTGCTGTTTGCCTCTCTTTCTAGCCAATACGTGCATGCGTTAGAGGCAAACAGCGAAATTATAAAATGTAACTTTATAAAACGCGACCCTGGTAGAGTCAATGATGCAGAGCAAAATCTACAAAACATTCCATTTTTGTTACCAAAACCGTATGGGAGCTGGTAACAAGAATGTAATAACCATACAAATTTTCTGTGACATTTTGGGAAATGCGGTGGACTGTGCTCAGCCTACCAATTCAATATCGAAATGTACAAAATTTTTGAGAATATTGCTCATTTAGAGTGAATGCGAAAAGCAAAGGCGCCTGGCAGTACGCCCATACATTTTACATGTCTTCACTTTCCGCCCTGATTATGAGCATCCAAGAAACTTGTAATAACCTTAGTTTCTGCTACTAGTATGTGTACACAAGAACACAAGATTAAATAAATTGAGACATCCTATTAATCGAGCTACTAGTGTAAAATACTGTTTCTTAATGTGCAAACTAATTCAATATATCTACTACAATAATTATTTTTCCTAACAACAATTATTATATTATTAAGCGAAAAATATATTTTGAGCAAAGCAAGTACATTACGAGTAATGATTAGGGTAAAAATGCAATTATTCGTTCATTCAAATCATAGTATATAAAAGTAATGAGTTGAAATTGCCATGTTTTACCCTATTTAATTTTATTATTGTTATTGCATGAAGCGCCGCCATAATATTATGCTGCTTATGCACCAGCATAATTTTATGTTCACATATAAACATTATATTACAAGGTATGGAAGACTGGTGGATTTATTTGGACAACACAGTTCACGGCACATAAGCTCCAATAAAATACCTTCAGGTTATTTCCGTTGCTAATCTGTTACTACTTTTTAATATACGAGTATGTAAAGTATAGCGGCATATAGCGGTAATTAATTTTATTGATTATTAGACAATTTATTACATGTATTTAAAAATTTTGCAAACACTTGTTTCTTGTTCATGATATTAGATAAAAGTCTGACAAAAGTAAAAGTTAAAAGTACAAATCAAAAATATTTAGTTAATAAATAATTTGATTTGTGTTTTCGCAATACGTTCAAACCAACTAGTAATCTAGTAACTGGAGTTCGAGGCCAAAGAATCTACGAAAATATTGCCACAACAATGAAATGTTCTTACAATAGTAAATCCTTATTTTCTAAAAACAGACGTTGAGATATTTTATTTATTGGTAATTTTAATTCTTTAATTTATAGAAACAATATTATTTACTTATTTTCACGTAAATATAAGATATTTTAATAAAAACTTAATTATCCGCAATTATTAGTAACAAAGTTGGTATTGCGCTGGTATCACCTCAGGTATTAATAACATTTGGTACAGCAATTTAACTACACATAAATTAAATGCACTACACATAATTTAAAAGGTAGGTATGGTTAAATTACTAAGCCATTATAAGTACTATACTATACTATTACTAAGCAGTTTTAACCCGTAATAAGGCAGGGGTGCCTTATTACGGGTTAAAATAATGGGAAAGAAATTTTGAAATGTAAAATGAAAGCATTTTATGTGTTTTATTTTTTATTTTTCTTCTTCATCACTAATCCTCCTGAGTCCTGGGTAACAATCGAGTACACTCCCATAAAAGCCGAGAGGCCTTTATGACGCCCAAATAATTTGTAAAAGAAATGCTTAAAATATACCTCTTAAGGTATAATATTGTAACCAACTTTGTTCCAACAAAAATGTGATAAACTCATTTTAAACCTTAAAATAAGCGACAGTAAGTTCAGGACTCAACACTGGTGGTGTTATAAAGGACTCTCGGCTTTTATGGGAGTGTACTCGATTTTTACCCAGGACTCAGGAGGATAAGTGATGAAGATACCCGTAATAAGGCACCCCTGCCTTATTACGGGTTAAAACTGCTTAGTAATAGTATAGACTGCTTAGTAATTTAACCATACCTACTGTCTTAAAAAATATGGCACGCTGTCGTATGTGTTCACTGGTAATTCAACTTCTTTTTAAAATAGACTTTGAAACGCTGGCTCTTATCATTTTAAGTTCTTTACAATAAAATTTTGTCATACCAATGTTAGTTAAGAGAAAAGAAAAGTTTTTAGGTATTTACGTGTTTTTAAGAAAATCCTAGTTTTGACAGCCATATTAAACAAAAAGGCGTACAAACATTACACAGGTATATAATGTTTGTATTAGGAATTATTTTAAATAAATAAATAAAATAACAAAAAGGTTGTGGAAACCTGAAAACTTTTTTTGACAATGACATAAGAGACTTTGACGGATTTGACAATAACGCATCTGTCGTAGTTTCGTTGGCCTCGAACTCCAATTACTAGATTAGGTACAGACAGAAAAAAACAGTGTATAATTATTATAAGGCATTCGTGAAGCATTGGACAGCCATAGAAAATATTAAGTTTTTTACTGCAGTTAGTTTGACCGATTATAAAAATAGGTTTTGCAAGATATTTTTTTCTAAGGAAGTTACATCTTGTAACACTAAATTTTAAAGCGGAAGTCTGTTTCTAACAACAAAAGTCGTTCTCTAAAAGTTAGCCAGAATTCAGGGTATTTTGCGATGAAAGTAAATGAAATATTTTCTGGTATTGTCATTTTGTACCACAGATTTGGAAACTACTGGTAACAAATTAGTGAAGGAAATAACCGGAACATTGCCAAAACATTATTATATTCTTCTGTAACTATCTAATACGGCGAATGGGTGGACAAAATAATACTTTAAAATATTTGACAGTTATATTAAGTAGATGGCGTTGCGCGGCATCGTTCATTTGTGGTAGCTGTAATTTAACACCTCGGATTCTAGTTGTACCATTTTATACCATTAATCATTATTATTTAATTCAGGATAGATGTATTCAAAAGGTACCTTATAAAATTTATAAATATTCCATAATTG
The DNA here is from genome assembly GCA_025490895.1 of Thaumatotibia leucotreta. Classification (NCBI taxonomy): domain Eukaryota; kingdom Metazoa; phylum Arthropoda; class Insecta; order Lepidoptera; family Tortricidae; genus Thaumatotibia; species Thaumatotibia leucotreta. Next base: position 21,420 of record JALPQI010011087.1, read on the forward strand.
CAATTTGACATGGCATTTATATGAAATCTTCTACCTCTATTACTATAGTAGGTCCAAAATAAACGAAGCCTGGGGCAGTAAAAATAGAGTGAGCACGCTGTAACAATCGTCATTAGAGATAGCGAGTGGGAGGTGGGAGCGTGACATCAGCCTGAATGATTTATGGCTCAAGATCACGTTGATTTTGTCCTACTAATTAAGTTTACTGCCGCATCTGCAGTCTGGCCTAATACCGCGAATTTCGAAGTTCGTACATTTCGAGGATTTTTCTGTCACTCCTACGAAGGCGTCTTTAGAGTAACAGAGTCAAATCCTCGAAATTTGCGGATTTCGGAGTTCGCGGTAGGGCCGCTGTACATACCATTGGCAACATGTTCGTGATGTTCTATAAAATGACTCGAGAATTGACTTCAGTCTGCAAGTAGATGCGTAATTGTTTCTTATATTTTGAACAAAAGTGGGATGTAATCGCGTACACTTAACGTCATGAAAATAGTAAATTAAGTGTACGCGGTTACATTCCGATTTATTTTTTTATTGTTCCTTATTGTGCACTCTAATTTTGTGAACAGAATAGTACAGTCTAGTACTTAGCGTTTAGATAACAACATTCTAATTTTGTACAAATACATATAATAGACATGATCGTACCTTAACTCGCCTGAAGGACGTTCCCCCTCAGACAACTATATTTTTTCAATATTCTCCTACAGTTACCGGAATCACAATACATAGGTACATAAATCTCTGATAAAATAAAAATTATAAATCGGATTCTACAACTGCAGTCCACTTGCGTTAGTTTTATGGGTAATTCTTGAAAAATATGTCTGCGGTTGGGTTTTATTCCACTGTCTTTTTCATACATTTTGTATAGGACAGATGAATAATACCGCAGACACATTTTCAAAGAATGACCCTTATACGGTCATCGGTTGTTTTAAAGTACGCGCGGTATTAGGGATTTGTTTTTCTCTGCAACAATACCCCTACTCCATACTTGTCGTGCTATCTACATACCATAATATTATATGTAATTTAAGGGTCAAAGACAAAACGTTCTAAACGATTCCGCCGGCAGCATGTCGCGAGATACAAGCAGAGATGTTAGAAATAAAGGAAAATATGGCAAAATCCAATATAATTAGACATTTCCTTCAGGTTTTTGACGTAAATCGCATAGGAATAGTAAATTCACGGAATATTCCAGACAAATTTTAGTTTAGTTGGCAAGTGGACTTTCCGATATTCGCAGTAAGTAACCCGAATTACCTATTTAGATGATTAGAACAAACTAAGGGGCATTTTAGTATAGTCGCTATGATCTTTGGACATCAGACTAGAAACCAGAGTAAATCACAGCACATAATTTGAAATGTTCTCAACATTTCGCAGACGGTACTGTTAACACAGTGTTAAGGCAGAAGAGGCTTCGCACGCGACACATTCTAGAAATAGACAAACCACACAATACTTATAATATCTTCAACTATAAAACGTACAGACTTAAAGGGCCTACAAATGTACCGTGTATGCATATGCTCATGAAGTGCGGTTTTAAGGGCATATGAACGTATGTACGAGTCGTTTTCTGCACTCATGTAGGAATGAGAGTAGTAGGTACTTTACTGCACGGTCTAGTTGGTACTGCAGAATAGTACATAACAACACAAGTGCGAAAAACATGAAATTTATGAAAATGTTTTAAAACACGACCGAGAGGGAGTGTTTTAAATCGACACGAGTTACGAATTTCGTTTTTGAACGTGTCTCGTACGACGTTTTTTAGTACAGATGGCCCTCCGAAGTTTTGGACCTGACCTAAAATGACACACTTCTCGCAATAGAGCCTAAAAAAGGCACCATCTGTACTAAAAAATGACTTTTTATCCTCACAGAATGCATTATAAAAATTGTATGCTATTCCTGTTGACATTTAGGATTTTTTAAATTACTATTAGCGCTGATAACATTTTATATTTCATCACGTGTGGTCACCACTTATGTGGTTACTGATGTCGACATTAATCTCGTTGACAATACCAAAAATACTAACGGTAAGTTGCGAGGGATTTTATTACTGCTGTAGGCCCTTTAACAGTCCGTGCCCATTCCAACTTATTCTATCGATCAGATCGCTGATAGCTTTACGAGTATTGTTCTGATCGCATCACGAAAAAAATTGCATTTTAGCACAAGCGCGATATAAACTACGCAGAGATATAAACCGATAGCCTATAACGCCGCATGTACCGTTTGGCCAATGTATCGTATGACTCGCGCGATACCTACACTAAGAGTTCTTGAAGTAATCTAGGATTTAAAACTGTATAGAACGAATTTGACGGTTCCCTCGTCATCGTCTTCCAAATAACGATACAACGACCATCGTGAGATACGAAACGGGCACAAGCTGCAGAATCGGAAACGCGGGAGTAGCCACACATACTCCCAAGCATGGAGTATCGTTTGTATCACTCATTCACAGAACGAATTATTGCAATAAGACTAAGCCCCTGTAAAACTAACAGCGACTGATATACTACACCGAACGCTTAAACTATGTACCTCAATCATAATTCACAACACAACAATGGTCTTTTCCTGTGCGAAGCCTCGCTACTGTTTCAGTAACATCACAAATCTATCTTACATTTATAGTAAAAACTCATTTTTTCTCTACTGGGGCTACTAACCATTCAAAAGTTTAAAAATAACTACTAAAACTCGAGCTCTAAGCCACTCTTATGTAGACAACACAGAGCTAATATAATTGGTAACATTTTACAATGTTAATTACTTATTTAATAAATTATACACAGCGTCTTTTACATTTAGACACTCATCGCTATGGTTAGAGCTAAAATGTAATCAGGTTCCAAATTTGTAAACATTTGAAGGGTCCACGGAAAGAACATCTTTAGTCAATTCAAATTACAGAAGGAAAAACCACCTTACTTTTAACAGAATAAGGTGTGAATTTTCCCGTATTTTTTTAAGCACTGGACATGTTTTTTCCGTGGACCCTTCATTTACACGCGTATAAAATTGATAACATAGAAATTTGCATAAAGTGTCAAAATTGAGTTTTTGGATATATTTTAGCGAAAACTTTCGGGACGGGATAATGGTGTTTACTTTCTTAACAATTACGCGAGACAGAGTGCTTAGACAAGTTGCCAATCGCTAACGCTTAATCGTCAGTCGTAAACGAAAGGTAGCTAACTGTCTTTGTCGCACTAATATGAAAGAGCGACAGACAGGGACAACTACGATACGCTACTAAGCGTTAGCGATTGGCAACTTGGCTAAGCATCCAGGTCAGACATAGGGGGCTGCCATGAACTCTTAGATGCCTTTTAGTGTAAGTTCGGCTTGTCAGATTTTGACAGTTATTCTATGGAGCTGACATATCGCGATTCAGTTTACGTCCTAAATTGAATTAGTAGATCGTGGTAGCCCTCCGGAAAACTTCATATTATTAGAGATAAAATATTTGTTAGAGCGGCCGTACACCTGTGAGTTCTTACGTAAGTTGTAGGGACGGAGCTATACTAAAGAATGAGATAGTGTTATTATGCACCTCTCGTTCCTTAGTATAGCTACGTCCGTACAACTTACAGGTGTACGGCCGCTCTTAGTCAGAAATTGCTTTCTTAATATTTCATTCTGAACTCTTATCTCTGCCTCGCTAAATCGGTGAAAAAGCACCTTAAAACCTTTGCAAAACGTCGGTATAAATCGCGCTTAATATCCTTGAATACATTTGAAACACAATTTTGTATTCAAAATTTGTTGCCATCTTAGATTAAATAAATAAGATATGCATCAAATTATGTAAGAAACTTGCATATATACACGGTAAAATTTAAGAATTAAGATATCGGGACAAAATATTGGTTGAAATAATTCGAAATAATATTTGTAATAAAACAGTGTAGTAAATTCTGATTTTAGATTGTACTTTCCAAGGACACTATATACACGCTATTTGAACATAGAGTTACAATAGATATAGTTTTATTTTCTTATGACGTATTACGATGTAAAAAATAATTTGCCAAATACAAAAAGAAGAATATTAATTTAGGAGCATTGTCTAATGTATATTGTATGGTCGGCTCTAATAATATGTATACGATTTTGATCCTTGTGCCTTTGACATACGTTCCGAAATGTATACATATTATTAGACGTCACTGTATACGTGTACACGTTCCTCAATCAATATTATGCTTTGAAAAATGATCTTAAACCAAGAATTTATTTTATTGTCATAATAGGATTTGTCAGTTCCTTTCCGATAATTTCAAATTATTTTAACCAGACATATTATGTATGCATATATGAATAAATAACATGTTTCTATTACATCAACCACCCTAATTCGAGCTTTAAACGAACGAAATACAATAAATAGTTAATCAACAATAGTAATAATGGAAAAGGAATAAGCAAAGTTTAAAGTACTTAAGTACTTGATTGCAACACAACAATGTTATGACTAGACAATGTCTTTCTTATTTCAGCTTAAACAACTTAAAATATAACAAAATTAATACATTAATATATTATACATTAATGTCTTTTCTTTTTGTCTTTATTATGCACTGGCATTTTAAATTGTTTGAGCACGTCACTATGAACTAAACATGAAACAATATAACATAAAAAGTGTAAATAAAATGGATCATCATATGATCATTATACCCATTTGTGCCATATTGCACTATAAATAATATTCAAAAATAAAAATATTGCGTTGTAAAATAAACCGCTTAATAAAATATATTTTAATTAAATAATAAACTTTGTACTAAAAATCTGTGAGATAACTCACACTTACATTACTATTGAATTGAACTTTAATATTAAGAAAAATCGAAAAAAAAAAACAGATTTGAAGGATCCGAGGTAAAACTACAAAAAATGTAGTTCATTACTGTCTGTCATAGTATTTTCACGGAAATGTTCGAGTTGAATTCATGTCACCACAAACTTTAGTATCTATTACAGTTAAGTTAACTGAGACGTTCGGACACTTCCACGAAAAAACAATATAGTTTAATTCACGAAAACAAGTTTGATTCGTATTGTCATATCATTAAAGGTTAATTTTGAGAAATCTGCGCGTCTTCAAGAGTGAAACGAACTATAGTTAGAATAGTGTAGTAGAGTCGAAGTAATCTACTACATTTTTCTTAATTTTTAAATTTTTAAACCCTCTTGCCATGATTAACAGATTTGTGCATATGTTGTGTTTTGTGCGGTTATGTACAAATAGAATAATAATTTAAAATAAACTGGACAAATTTTGCTACTGGTCCCTACAATCAGTATAACAGAAATTGATCACAAAACAATTAACCAAACACACGTTTTAAACAACGGTTAACTCAAATGTCATAATCAAGACACGCGGATAACTTAATATATATTCGAGCCATATTAATCACGAGATAAAACAATAAATTTCCGTCAGAAAAAACATTTAGAAAATATTCAAATATGAAGGTTCCTGCCTCCAACAATAATTGCTTTATTAAAATAACCCCCGAATCAATACTAACAGCTTAGACCGAACGTATGTGCATTCTGACTGCTTTCTTGAGTCATCTACTGATCTAGTGATAATCCTTTTTCATGTAAACTCTATGACAATGTTTTAAGGGTCATAATATGTAAGCTTTTTCACTATTGCAGTTTTTGTCAACGTCGTAAAAACTTAAGTTCATATTGCGTTGATACAAAAATGACTCAATGTAAAGCTACGTCTCGACCGCCTGAACGAGCCTAGTGTACCATAACGTGGTGTGTGTAGCGGAATCTTCAGACTCGCAGACTGGGTGTACAGGGTACACTATAATATATCTTGACAAGTTTGTTCGTGATACTGCCCCCAAAAGGCCGCTCCCCACTCGTGAGCGAATCGCGGCGCGAAGCGGCGAACGAGTATCTGGAATCAACTCCGCAGTGTGCTCGCGTAAGCTCCACACTCGCGTTAGAGTCTCGCGCCGCGAGTCGATCGCGAGTGGCGCGTAGGCAATAAATATAGTACCTACATTGTGTATTTAGGGCGGTAAGTAAGAATTTGCGAACGAGTGTGAAAGTAAAGCCCAAGCCGAAGGCGCGGGCTTTACTTCACACGAGTTCATAATTCTTGTACCGCCCGTGGTACACACAATGTTTTTCATCACACCTGTAATGCAAAAAAGTAAATAAAACAATATATGTATTTTCACAAAACGACTCTAAAATGGTCTAAATCAGGGATGACTTAATTTCATCATTTTCATAAAAGAAATCTCGGCGTGCGCCGGACCGCGCTAGTGCGACGTAATGTTGTATGAAAATCCGTAACGGCCTACTAGGACGTAATGACGCACCTACACAGCGCATCACCGCAGCGTATTGGCGCACTTACCGAACAGGTGTGATGAAAAATATCTTTTCTCAAACTTGCTACGGAATGTTGATGTTACTTACTTTAAATTAAACCCGGAAATACTATGTTTCCGGTGTCATATGCTAAGATGATATGTAAAGAGATTTCATGTATTTATTTCACACCTAGGACTGCAAACAGACTGTCTTTTGTTTTGAAACGTCAAATTGTGACACAAGGTCTTGACATTCAGCCACAGAAAAAAAAAATAACCTTAGAACTGATGTCTATACCACCAGGTAAAAGAATACCTCAAACAGATTTAAAAAAAAGTTAGGCGCGAATGTTTTTTTTTAATGTTTTATGATACTGTACTATTGGTATATTTACAAATGAAATAGTATGGTTCGGCGAAATCAGTTTGTTTTATTTCATGGCAAGTTTGAGAAAAGCACTATACAAATCTCGGCGAGAAACAGGGTTACAGGCCGCGTATCCCTATCTGGCCTCAGTTCCTTCGGCCAGATATATCTACTTGGCCTGTAACCCTTCGTTTCCCGTCCTCTATAGTAATGTACTATACATTAATCGACCTAATCCCACGGTAAGCTCAATTTAGCCTTGTGATGAGGGTACCACGCGACGATATATATAATAAATACATATGGATACTTAAGTACATAGACAGCCACGCCCAAGGAAAAAATATTTGTGATAAATAAATACACAAATAATGCCCTCGGTTATAGATATTAGTTACCGATAAAGTGTCACGAACGAACTTGTCCTATAAGAACTATCTTTACGTGTTCACTCTCAGCGTTTAGGCGGTCTGTCCTAAGCAGTTACTCTTGTGTTATATCGGATGACTATTTTAATAAAGCAATTATGGTCTTTGGTTATTGTATGGAGCAAACGGCGGACGTACCGGGCGCGTGGTCGAGAAGCGCGCGTCGACGCTTTATGCCCTCTAAGTATACTTCGCGGTTGAAGAGACCCGCTGCCAGGGGCACCCTGAAATTATGAAAATACATATAAACTTTTTGGATGCTAAACTGATATATCAACACCGCAGACCCAACGCTAAGAACCGATCAATATGCCACAGAATAATATCGTAGCCTGACAACCAAAACTCAAAATAAAATATTGTTAATTAGTGACTTCTGTTTTTTGGTTGTCAATAAATGATACAAACATACAATAATAGTAAAATTAAAATTCACTTTTAACTGGCGTAGTCAATTGGGTTCGTTACAGTAACATGGACCTCTACGAACAAATAAAACATGGAAGCCGCACGCCATACTAAATTGCCTTTCTAAAACGGTCCTGAATTTAAGTCCCCTCTTCAATGCATCACGGTAATGAATTTCAATGTCAACCTATAAAAACTTAAACCGCCATTTAAAAATAGTTGTGATTGGCTATATTCTTTGAACATTTAATTTTGTCAAAAATGTTTCGCCGAAATATGCGCGGTGTTATTTTTTTTTAATTTATTTATTCTTAGAGTCCTTTGTAAAAAATATATAGCGGAGCTAAGAAAACCGCTATGTCCTGCCCATCTTGGCACAATTGAACAATTGTTTTTGGGGTCATTTTTGAGCTGGCGTTAGACGTCCATCTTATACACATATGGTCGCAGATGAACCTTCATTAATCATCTCTCTAGAAAATGTTCGTAGAAATGCCGTTATTTTTACTACGCCGCACCAAAATTACTTACGAATAGAGTTTCGATGTCTGATAATCAGTGTCAACCTCTTTTTTGCTTTTATCCAAGTTTTCTTTATTAGCCTATCTAGTTTGTTTTTAAGAACTTTTGCCTAAGAATTGCAAGATTAATATAACAATTATATCGAATCGCTTTAGTTTTGACCATAGTTGGAAGTATTAAATTTGGACTACGTTGTTATTTTACGATGCTTACAATTTAAGTATAACTTACACATCAGTGCCTGGACGAAGGGCGGCCCCAAACAGGCCCCACACCGGCTTGTGGTCGCTAGTACATATCGACTGCACGGAGTTATACAATTCGCACTTCAGTCCGGACTGGACGGGGACTGCGCTGAGACGACGGAGCCCTGAAATCACTAGAGCCCGTCAATTTGAGAATTAGTCGTGCAAGGTGCATTGGAAATTAGAGTGTTAGGCAAGAGAGGGTTATAAGGTAGAAATAAGGGGCAAAAAGACATGCACGTGCAATTATTAGAAGAACAAGTCGATACAATGAGTACCTAATGTTGATGTGATTTTTTTTTTCAAAAGCGATTTCAATTTACGTAGGATGCCCTGAAAATTTCGGGAATTTAATACTTAGGAACGTATATTTGACATGTGTTATACCTCTTTCTTACAAGCATAGTCTCATTATTCGAAAACACTGGCCACTTAGAAAAAAAAAACAATGTCCGATTTTCAATTGTTTTTTAAAGTCGTTGAGTCGCTGGTGAAAATGGAGCTGTCCCGCGAAAGTTTTAGAGCAATGATTTATTATGACTTTAAAAGTGGATTAACACAACAACAATGTGGAGACCGATTAACTATTGCTTTTAGTAGTGAAGCACCTTCAAAGACGACCATATACAGGTGGTATTCGGAAATCCAACGTGGCCGTGTGTCTCTTGCGGATGACGTACGTGAGGGTCGACCGAAAACGGCCGTTACCGATCAAAACATCGATGTTGTTCGCCAACTGATAAAGGAAGATAGGCATGTTACATATCGGGAGATTCAGGAGACTTTAGGCATTGGAATGAGTCAGGTACAAGTTATTTTACAACAAGAGTTGGGCGTGCGGAAGTTATTTTCCCGGTGGATTCCTCACTTGTTATCTGACGACCAGAAAACGGTACGTGTCAATTGGTGCCGCAAAACTTTAAAAAGATTTAATGGAGGAAGCTCAAATGCCGTTTTTAGTATTGTGTCAGGTGACGAATCATGGATTTACGCATATGAGCCTGAATCGAAAAACCAATCTCGAGTTTGGGTTTACGAAGACGAACCGAAGCCGACAAAAGTTGTTCGTTCTCGCAGCACGATCAAAAAAATGGTAGCCACGTTTGTCTCCAAATCGGGTCACGTGGCGACTATCGCTCTTGAAGACCGAAGAACTGTCAATGCCGATTGGTATATAGGCGTTTGTTTACCGATTGTTTTTGCTGAACTGCGAAAAACTAACCCTAACCGCCGTATTATACTACACCATGATAATGCCAGCCCTCACACCGCTCAGAAAACAGACGACTATCTGAAGGGCGAAAACGTCGAATTACTGGACCATCCTCCGTACAGCCCCGACCTAAGTCCCAACGATTTTTTTACTTTCCCGAAAATAAAGAATCGGTTGCGTGGTCAGCGTTTTCAGACCGCGGAAGAAGCAGTCAACGCTTATAAAATGGCCATTTTGTCAACCCCCACTTCAGACTTCAATAACTGTTTTAAAAACTGGTTTCAGAGAATGAAAAAGTGTATTAAACACAAAGGAGAATACTTTGAAAAACAATAAAAGTACTTTTATTTCATTAAAATGCGTATTTTTTCCGATTCCCGAAACTTTCAGGGCAACCTACGTAGGATATCCAGTGTTGACGCTAACATTTCAGTAAATTGTAGTTTGTTGTCATTTTACCGGTATTAGTAAGATACACGTCGATTCCTTATTACATTGTAAAAAAAATTGTTAAACTGATACATCTTAGTCTTCCTGCAGACAGCCTGTTTTTTAAAAGTTTTGCAAGAAACATGTAGCATGCTTTAAAAAATCTAAGATTGAAAGGGCCACAAATAAGGATTATAAAAGTGATTAATACAGGCCTCATTACGTAAGGTACGTTACTTTATCTACATGCACTTGACACATCTTTGAGATTTCAGAAGGATGCAAACATATACATAGAAAAAGATACCAACTACTTTAAATACCTCTATATATTTAACGCTAGACATTGAACGTTCATCATCATCATCATCATCAGCCTATGATAGTCCACTGCTGGACGTAGGCCTCTCCTATTAACTATGCGTAAAGACGCATTAGGAGGCACATGCCCATAATCGCCACGCTGGGCAAGTGGATTGGCGATCGCAGTAATGTGTCCGTGGTATGATGACGCTGCTGCCCATCATCAATATTTTGTCAAATAATGGTCAGTGACACTTCAATCCCTTAGTCGACTCTTACGACACCTGAAGGAGGAGTTGGGGTGGTGACAAATGTATTCTTCCTGCCGTCACCACACGGCCCATTGAACGTTACTCAAGCGGTAATTACACTTCGTCGTTCGCCTAAAGGTGCATTCAGACCAAACGAGCATTCGCTATTCTAACTCCCTACTCTACGAAATTCGATCGTTACACAAAACGTGATTCGTTGATTTCATAGAGTGGGGGATAGAATAGCGAATGCTCGTTTGGTCTGAATGCACCTTAATACGATCGCCGAATTAATGTAGGTTGCCAGGCAACCGACTGTTTGTAAGCGGCAAACGATTTAGTATAATTCCCGCATTAAACCGAGTACTGTGTAATCAGTATTCACCTGAGAATGCCGAGGTATTCCCAGTCATAGTTCTCGCCTTGAAGAGTATTCGGTCGGTGTACGCCGGAGCGCGCTGTTTGCTTGATGTGTCGAATTGTTGGCTGCCTGGATCGTACTGTGGGCATTTTACTGTCTTATCATTTGTTTTTTAATAGAAGAATGGTATTATTACTTATTAGAAAGTCGATGATCAGATATTATTCGACTATAAATTAAAACAAGTGTCACGTATTAAACAAAAATCACATTATTTGCTGCATATGCGGGTTAGATTTCTGCTTTGCTTTCTGATGGTTCTTTTCTTTAGTATATGACAGAGCAGCAGTTACTAAATAAATACCTATTGATTTGTTACTCAAAGCATATTTTTAGTACAGATGGTGCGTTTTTTAGGCTTTAGTGCGAGAAGTGTGTCATTTTACATCAGGTCCAAAACTTCGGAGGGCCATCTGCACTAAAAAACGTCGTACGAGACACGTGCAAAAACGAAATTCGTAACTCGTGTCGATTTAAAACACTCCCTATCGGTCGTGTTCGTCGTGTTCACTTGGGTGTTCATTTTAAAGCGATTTCCATACCTACAAAAATTACACGCGGCGATATTTCTATACAAAAATTGCATAGAAATCGCTTTAAAATTGCCCAAGTGAATCGCTAGTGTGAACAGGCTCTTAAGGCTGGTATTGTGGATACTATGATAAAATATATATTATGTATACTTATAATAGATAGATACAACGACTTAGAAAAAAACCATAACCAAGCTAGAAATACGAGTATATACCCACGCCAACATGACTCCAGTATGGGGTTCTCCAAAAAAGTGTACAAGTTCTTCGGTCGGCAACACGCATGTGACACCCCCGAAGTTGCAGACGTCTATAGCCTACGGTAATCGCTTTCCGTCAGGCGGGCCGTATGCTTGATTGCCAACGACGTGGTATAAAAAAAACAGTTCCAGCTAGCTTCGTACATCTCTACGGACCGAGCTACGGGAGGCCGTTAAATATAGTAGATTGTGTCACAAGGGATCAAAATGGTATATTTCCGGCGTGGGCGTATATTGAATCCTGAATGGAGCGATGGATTCCACAATTGAATCCCGACCGTAGGGAGGGATTCTAAAGTGCAATCCTGAGCGTAATGAAGGATTCAAGCGTTAACGCCCAAGACGAAATAATTTTGATACCGTGTGACACATACTGCTTTTCACACCACCTATGAGAAAAATAAAAGATATATCACATATTTAATATTTAAGCAAATAATTGATTCTGAAGAAATTTTTATCAATTATGAACATACTGTTTATTTTCATATGTCATTGTAATTTTTTAGGCTGGCAATAAAAGTCCTTGAACAGAAAAGTGCCACTTTGATCCCTCCTAACAGGGAAGAAAAGACTCGTATTCGAATAGGTGGTGTGAAAAGGATATTATTTACCTTATAAGTTATAAGTGGACACCGTTTACCTTATAGGTGGGGGGGAAGGTGATGGGCGCCTCCCGGAAGTCCCGGAAGGCGGCGCCGTCCTCCAGCACGGCCGTCAGCTGGTCGGCGTGCAGTAGCCCGTGCGGCAGGTGGTGCGGCAGCGGGAACTGAAAGTGATAAGTGGATACCGTTTACCTTATAGGTGGGAGGGAAGGTGATGGGCGCCTCCCGGAAGTCCCGGAAGGCGGCGCCGTCTTCCAGAACCGCCGTCAGCTGGTCGGCGTGCGGCAGGTGGTGCGGCAGCGGGAACTGAAAGTGACAAGTGGATACCGTTTACCTTATAGGTGGGGGGGAAGGTGATGGGCGCCTCCCGGAAGTCCCGGAAGGCGGCGCCATCTTCCAGAACCGCCGTCAGCTGGTCGGCGTGCGGCAGGTGGTGCGGCAGCGGGAACTGAAAGTGACAAGTGGATACCGTTTACCTTATAGGTGGGGGGGAAGGTGATGGGCGCCTCCCGGAAGTCCCGGAAGGCGGCGCCGTCTTCCAGAACCGCCGTCAGCTGATCGGCGTGCAGCAGACCGTGTGGCAGGTGGTGCGGCAGCGGGAACTGAAAGTGATAAGTGGATACCGTTTACCTTATAGGTGGGGGGGAAGGTGATGGGCGCCTCCCGGAAGTCCCGGAAGGCGGCGCCATCTTCCAGAACCGCCGTCAGCTGGTCGGCGTGCGGCAGGTGGTGCGGCAGCGGGAACTGAAAGTGACAAGTGGATACCGTTTACCTTATAGGTGGGGGGGAAGGTGATGGGCGCCTCCCGGAAGTCCCGGAAGGCGGCGCCATCTTCCAGAACCGCCGTCAGCTGGTCGGCGTGCGGCAGGTGGTGCGGCAGCGGGAACTGAAAGTGACAAGTGGATACCGTTTACCTTATAGGTGGGGGGGAAGGTGATGGGCGCCTCCCGGAAGTCCCGGAAGGCGGCGCCGTCCTCCAGCACGGCCGTCAGCTGGTCGGCGTGGAGCAGCCCGTGCGGCAGGTGGTGCGGCAGCGGGAACTGAAAGTGCAATAAGTATATCAGAAAGTTACTCGCGAAAAATGTACTGAGTCGTTTAGTGTAAATGGTTTTATGATCACGATCAACCTAAGTAAAATTTTATTTCTAGTACAGATGGTGTACTTTTTAGGAATTTTAGGCTCTAGTGCGAGAAGTGGGTCATTTTACGTCAGGTACAAAACTTCGGAGGGCCATCTGTACTAAAAAAACGTGTACGAGACAAGTGCAAAAACGAAATTCGTAACTCGTGTCGATTTAAAACACCTCATCCTATCCTATATAATGTACTATTCTCAAACATGCAATGAAATATTGTCTTTACGTTCCTGAAAATAGATTCGAAAGTATCGCTTTTAGGGCGCAGTAACTCACTGGGATGGAAATGGAATTTCACAACACTTTTCAGGCCTGCAAAGTACCTTTTTTTTTTATTTCGACTACATTGTCATATTTTTTTTGTATTTCTTTGTATGTTTGAAAGCACTATACAAATACATGCCTCGGTTTGAAACCGGATTCCCGGCCTCGTTACCTATCCGCACTTGGCCGGAAATCCTCATTTTCCCGATGTAATGTACTATTAATGCATTTTTGGCTGAGGGAGCAGAACCCGATGCCTCTCAACACCATCGTTGATAGCGTAAAACTGCCCCAAGTCCGATAAACGCGGTTTTTACGTTTCCAGTTTGACGCAGGCTTTAAATGGGACAGGCATATTGACTTGCTTTCGGTCAGGCTAGCTCCCGCATCTTTTGCATTATTTCGACTTGCCACTGCACTTTCACAGGAAAATATCCGAATGGTTTACTATGCATGTTTTAATTCTATAGTGTATGGTATTGACTTATAGGGAGCTGCTGCTGGACAAACTGTGCCACCATTTTCCATGTGCCATAGAAGCTTGGACTTCTATACTAGAATAGTACATTACAACACAAGTGCGAAAAACATGAAAGTCGAAACGAGTGGCGATGTTTTAAATCGACACGAATTACGAATTTCCGTTTTGCACGTGTTTCGTACGACGTTTTTAGTACAGATGGCCCTCCGAAGTTGTGGACCTGACGTAAAATGAGCCACATCTCCCACTAGCGCCTAAAAAGCCACCATCTGTACTAAAACAGAATTTGCATGAAAACTCTGTTGGCAGCGGAAATATTTGTACCTATTACATTATTTTAACCTTTTGAACGCCCATCTGCGAAAAGATTTTCCTATTTGTAACGAAAAAATGCCGATTTAAAGATGAGCTGTTTTTCAATGAATTTTAATTACGGACACGTCAGTCTAGAAAATCAATAAATGCCTAGAAAAATTAACTAAATAAATATTTTGGGACATCTCACACAAAGATTGCCACAATGACCGGTCCTGCGCCACCCGCATCCAGCGGACTCCTGCGACCTTCACCAGGTCATCGGTCCACCTTGTGGGGGGCCTACCCACGCTACGCCTTCCGGTACGTGGCCGCCACTCAAGAACCTGCCCGCCCCAACGGCCATCGGTTCTACGCGCAATCTTTGGGGGAGGCCTATGTTCAGCAGTGGACGTCTTTCGGCTGATATGATGATGATGATGATGATGATCTCACACAAATCGACTTAGTCCCACGGTAACAAGCTCAATTAAGACTTGTGATGTGCTGATGTGGGTACCAGGCGACATACCAGGAGATATATTGAACTAATCTTTACACATGTGTACCTAACTAACGATACCTATGTTTTATTTGGCGATGGTGAAACAGGCCCTAACATAACAAAAACTTCTTTGTTGTAGATTAGTGTTAATACAAAATGGTACGTTTAGTTTTATATACAGTTTAATTAAATATACAGAGTGACATTCGTCATACTTACTTCTGTTTGTTCGATCCACCGTAAAAGAGCAGCTCTTGGTTCACCCAATCGAAAATTAAGATCACCACACCAAAACACATAGTCAAAGTTATTGGTCACATCTGAAATAATAAACGTATGGATGTTAGTGCGCTTAATAAGATACGTCATAAAAAGATCTCGATAAGATATCGATTGTTCCGTATTTATCCGTCTCGTATAATGTATCGCTAAAGGTATAATTTAAATCTTATTCATAATAGTAATATTCACTGTATTGTACTGCGCGTCTTTGCGTTAAGTACCTAGATACCCACCTAATACATTCTGGAAGATAAGTTGAACGTATGCAAAAAGGAACCAATCCACACAAATTTGTCATAGTAAAGATTGACTTTTTTGTTTTGATTTAAGGTGTGAATTAGAATGAAAAAATATTGTGGGTTGGTTCCCTTTTGCATAACTACGTCCAGTTGGGGTCTAATTCTCAAAAGATATTAGACTCAACTCATGGAATAATGAAAACGAATGCGATTGGATAGTATGGAGACTAATATTAGCATTTTCCTAGGACTACTAATATTCGTTCCGAGAAAGGAGTCCATGAAGCTCTGACGGTAACGGTAATATGCGATTTATAAATATAAAAAAGTACCAGTAAAATTACCAGTGTTCGAGGCGGCACAAGTAGTATTAGACATAGCCACGTGCCGTTTGTGAGACATAACTTCAAAGATTTGACGTCAAATATAAGACGCTAAGGTCTATCGAAAAAAATACACGGAACGATGGACCTTAGCATCCTATAAATAAGGGTCACAAACATCAAATGTTGGAAGTTATATCTTACAAACTATAGTGCGGCCTCGATTACCTACTGGTACTGAACATGAACAAATCAAATACGCAAATGCAACTTCGATCTTTTAACCACTCAATTGCTTCTTGCAACTGTGGCTGTCAATAAAATTTGTATGTAAAATAAGAATGGTTGTCAAATACAAAGGAAGTGAGGGCATACACTGATAAATAATATTAATTTTCAGTACCTTTGCTTTTATGTCTGCACGGCAAATTCTTCGGCAAATCGATGGCTCTTATTATCCTCTTGATGTCTGATACTCTTTCCTTCACCTTTTCCTGGTGTGCGGTCAAATGGGCAGTCACGAAGAGAAAGGTAGACCCGAATAGTGCGAACGAAATGGCAACGGCTCCTTTCGTCCTGAAGGCGGTACCTGGCCTTACTGAGAGACTTGCGTCTTCTGGCAGTGAGCAGAACCATATTAGGTCTCTTCTGATGAAGATTGTTAAGTGAATTGTTCCTGTAATAACAATACAATACAATACAAATACTCTTTATTGCACACCTCAATAAATGAAAACAATTACAGAGAAAGTAGCGACTTAACTTAATCTCTTGCAGATAACCTTTAGGTAGCGGAAATAATTGCATTTTACATTATGCCAGTAGGTGTTATGTTTATTGATTTCTTATAACGGGCATTCTTCATTTCATGGTATATAGTCTACTATAACCCTAACAGATTATGTATAAGCATCTTTTGACACAAAACAATAACGGGTTTTTAAGTGTTTAGTAATTATGGTTTTTGAGCACTAGTAACAGCGTTCAGACAAATGGCTCCTTCTATATACATTACATCATTAGTCACGTGGGGTAAACATACGTATTCTTATATATTTCAGTTCAAAATATACGGCCTGCGTTTACCATAATGACTCTAATGTGAAATCATAGATTTTTTGCGTGAAAATGTAGCCAAATCTTGTAGGAATACCTAGGCTTAGGGCAATGTTCACGAATATATGCTTACTTATTCCTCTTATAATACTACTCTTTAAATACTCGAGCGATTTTCAATTATCTACCATATGCTAAGGGTAATAAGTGTATTTTACAAGACTTGACTCTTATATGCCACTCCTTTGACGTCAGCAGACCGCATTGTTGCGAAAAAGGGATCACAATAACCTCTCTTTCAGTTTTCGTTATCATAAAAGAGTATACAATCAGAATACCAATCTTAAAGTTGATTAATGTGTTTATGATGCGATCAAGTGCAACCATTGTTCCATTTATAGAGGCATTGAAATTCATAATCATGTGTACAATTACAATAGAATTCTCAACTACAGAAAAGTTGACTGGAAGAGATCTTTGTTCTAGTACACATAAATAGTACATTTATAATAGTTTTAAGGAAAATGTGATCTCATCAACGAAGGGGAACCCTTCTTTTATAAAATAAAACTATGAAAACGGATAAACTCGCGTATATTAACTAATTTTAACTTCATTCCGACGTTTCGAACACTTTACAGGGTTCGTGGTCTGCGGATGACTGGATGTTTTATATATTTTTTTAACAGAGGTCTCCCGAGGAGAAGGCATTTTCAAATGTTTAACCCTTTGACCGCCATAGTCGGCCATAGACGACAACGGAAAATCGTGACTACGAAGCCAACGACGGCTACAACGGCGCCGAAATAATAGCGACTTGCGCGGTTAATTCGTAAAGTTCAATTTTCGCTTAAATAATCGTGAACGCGTGGCGTCTAGAGTTCCGCATATTCCTATGCCGTCTGGCGGTCAAAAGGTTAACAGTTTTCTAGCTGTGCTCGGGTCACATTCCTAAATAAATTTTCGCAATTTATTGTAAGCAGGTTCAATAATCATTCTCATAATCGCTACGCTGGACAAGCTGATTGAAGATTGCAGTAGTGTGCCCACTATGATGATGATGCCGCCCGTACCCATCATCAATCTTCAATAAACGAATGGTCAGTGACACTTCTGTCTCCTAATCTAATCAACTCTTAGAACACCCATGGGAAGAGTTGGGATAGTGATAAATAATTATATTCTTAGAGCCTGTTCACACTAGCGATTCGCCGCATGCATTATTGTATAGAAATCCCATTAAAATTGCCCAAGTGAATTGCTAGTGTGAACAGGCTCTTACTGCCTAGGTGGCCCACGCGTCAAAGTGTTTGATACTATAACAATATTCTAACTAAAGTATGTTACCTAAATAATAAGAGTGGAGGAGCAAATGTGAAGGTCCCAACACCTCCTGAATGGTAATTTCCCACTCTGTCCTCTCCGAGTATGACTCCTGAGTTCCAATGGCGAATATGTCCGGTACATGTTTCACTTGGCTTGGAAAGATAAAGTCTGCTAGTTCTCTGAAATTATTGCAAAAAGTTGAATTTACAAAGTCAACAGTTTTCAAATAAATGAGTATGTAATATTTTCTTCGGTTACCGCGAGGATTACACATGAAATAAAACGGATAAACTCGCATATATTAAATAATTTTAACTTCATTCAGACGTTTCGAACACTTTACAGGGTTTGTGGTCTGCGGATGAATCGTCGGAATGAAGTTAAAATTAGTTAATATACGCGAGTTTATCCGTTTTCATAGTTTTATTTCATTTAAATGAGTATCTTCAAAATATATTGAAATCGTAATGGTTACAAAAATAATGAAACACTATTACAAAAGTTCTTTGAAGGCAGAATGACCACTTATAGTTAAATATTTTGATTATACGAAAACCATTCAAATGAACATACTTTGGTGGAGCTTGGCCATTCATATTCCATGTTCCCACGAAGATTTTCACTTCCCTTTCCGGAAACACATGTTCTAATTCTGCAGCACCCAGAAGGGAGTGGGATGCAAGCCTCCCATACAAATAATTTCTGAAAACCATTATAAAATTAAGTAAGAAATAAATACACAATTACACATTTTGCCTAAGAACTTGTATGCATAATATCAGTGCTTATAAATTACTTATTTTTTTATTGGTTTCTTTTTAGAATGAAAATGGAACTATGTAAGACTTAATACTGTAGTAGTTCAAGTTTTCAATACTTAACCCTTTAACGGGCAAGACTCAAAAAATCCTGGATTCAAGCCTCAACACCATTATTATAGTACGTATAAACTTTTGTACAAGAAAAAAATACAAATAGATAGTGCTATAGGGTGGTACTTTTTGCGACCGGTGCCCTATAAAGGGTTAAGGCAAAATGAAAAATGAGTTGCAAGAATACATGTAATCTTCAAAAAACATTATGTCAGGTGCATACCAAAACTGATATTTATCTTGATTAAATTGAACTAACACCTTTTGTGTTGTTGCTAGGTTAATATTTCAAAGTAAGAAAATCAAACAAATATCAGCTCTGGTAAGTGCAAGGATGACCACAAAGAAAACCATAAAGCACATAAAGCTAGCGAGAAGAATTAAGCATAGACACCACCTCTCCCGAGCCTCCTGAGTAGGTATGAGTCGTAGCACCTGAGCAGCGAGTAAAGAGTTGCGAGCTAAGCTGTCAGTACTTCCCGCACGGGAATGAGACCTGGTTATTGTTGATTTTGTCCTGTACCGAAAGTTACAATGTGAGTATGTTACGCAATACCATTTACCATTACCAGTTAATTCAATAACATTGAGCGGAACGTAAACTACACAACAATTTTTAATTAGGGTATTATTAAAGAAATTATGAAATTATCATATTACACATTTTAAATCAGATATATTGGACTGTTGACAAAGCCCTGTTTGTTTAAAATTAAGCTTACCTTCTTTTACGATCTAAAGAACTGCTTCTATCACTTTCGGGAGATGAATGAAACAGTGGTTTGGTGTCATTAGATATTAAATGATCAGCCGATAATCTCTTAACAAACAATTTACTCTTTGGTTTTATACCTTCAAAAGACCCTGAATGTTCAAAATACTTTCGAGGATCATCATTTTTTGGAAACTTAACAGTAACTTTTGGTATTTCTTCTGATTTGGTTTGAGACACTGAGTTTTCACTATAACTATTGCTAGTGACTGGGCTGCTAGGTCTGGAATTAGCGTCAGGTTTTGATTGTACTTCAACTAAACTTCTTGGTCGAGATCTTCTGAAGAAAGTTTTACAGCACTGGGGATTACTATCATAGTCCTTGTGAGAGTGGTCACTGCCATGGCTTGTGTTGTTGCTGAACGGCTCCGACGCATTATTGTGGTTATCTATGGACTCCAGGCTCGTATCAACTTGAACCTGACTGTGAGCTAGGAACGGGTCGGCCGGAGATATCGGACGAGACGTCGACTGAGAAAACTCATCGTTGGAATCTGTATCGACATAGCAGCCAACTTTAGGTGACTTTTTAACGAACAACCGTTTCCGCAATGACAGCTTCTGTTTGGTTTTGGTGGGTGAAGTTGTCATATTGTGGTTTGCGCCACCAGCACTATTAATATATGTTACTAATTACATTTTATATAAAATATAGACAACATAACCTACACTCTACATCACTTTGAATGACATTTTGCGCTACGGAATCTGTCAAAATCTCGTGATACGTTCCGATGTCCACATAGTAAGTTATTTCTAATCTATTTATAAATTATATTTTATAATCAATTCCCTCGACGAATGAAATTTCTCAGAGTACAATATGCATTAAGTTATGATATGCACATCATGACTTACGCAGTTGCATCATAATAGTTGTTATGGAAACCGTGACACAGCTTGGACATGGCCAACATGGGTGTTTGCTAAGCCTCCATATTCTATATCCATGGCTAAGCCAAGTTTACCAAAGTTTACTTCCTAAATCCATTTTTTTTTCTTGGGTTCGTACTTAAAGGCACAATATTTTATGTGTTTAGTTCACAAATTTCTCACTAGATAGCGATGAC
>JALPQI010011088.1:0-45823 GCA_025490895.1 Thaumatotibia leucotreta
TCCTGAACTGAGTTTGGAAATTCCACGGACATTTACCTCGTAGTTGGCAAAAAAGTGTTTTTTCCCATCATGTGTGCAATAAAGTACGTAAATTGAAGTGTTATTAAAAGGACTACTTAAGTTGGCAAAAAATTACACGTCATATTGGCTGGGGGGGGGGGGGGGGGGGTTCCTGAAAGGACAAGCCCTAACTTTATTTTAAGTTAACTAGCTCTTAGTGTAATAGTCGACACCTGTGGCTTAGCATGATTGGTGCGACAGTATCACACTGCTAGACAGGCTTCCCATCTTTTACTAACCATGTTAGTGAAAGAGGGATGGATACTATGGATAGCCTATATCGCTGCAAGATACTGTCGCTTGTTGATGTGCTAACTCTGCCGTCACTGTTAAATTAATTCAGTTAGACAGTGGCAAATTAATTTGTAAACCAACTGTTATGATAGGTATTATAAAAGTCGACTAAGGGATTCAAGTTTCACTGACCATTCATAAGATTGATGATGGCAGCAGCCTCATCATAGTGAACACACTACCGCGATGGCCAATCCGTTTCACTAACGTGGCGATTATGTGCATTTCCCTTTTAATGCCCATAATCGCCACGCGCGTAGATAATAGGAAAGGCCTAGTCAGCAGTGGAGTGAGATAGGCTGATCGTGTGATGAGAGACACGATATATTATCGCCTTACTCTTGTGCCAAGCATGAGAACCATGAGATGTACGGTAAAACAAATTTTAAAAGCAACTCCTCTCTAATATAATATCTAATCCAAACGATAGAAAAATCTGCTATTTTGGATTACATATCGTCACACCTATAATTCAAATGCCAATTTGTTAATTTAACTTAATCATATAATTTAGGAATTTACCCCTACCCTTACCAACATGTTTCAATGTGACGGTAAACCAACTGACTTCTAAGCTATGAAGTCTTTATGATAATAAGCTCCTATTATACATATTATAGTTATGCTGATATATGTATTTATAAAATAAAATTAAATACGTTTACCTTTTTTTTTGTTTTGGAATTATAAGTAATATCTATTATTCAGTAGATAATTTATTGTGTGCCACTGTAAAAGTGTACTCAGTTAAGTAATGTACATAAGTACTACGTCTATGGGAATTAAGTCCTACTTTGCAAAGATTATACGAATTGTGACAATAGCTGTAAGTTGTTCTTTAAAACACGAAAAATAATATAATAAATATATTCTTTTATTGACCCTATCAACGTTACATTAAAATAATAATAAGTCAAATAAATATAAAATTAAAACAATAATCTATATATGTTTATGATTTATGATAGCGGATCAAGATAATAATTGATATCTGAAATGACAAAACGTTCCATTTAATGCATCCTTAATGAATCTGAGGTCTAAATAGCACAAAATGGTCGGCGTAATTTATTCAGTTTATATCCGACCTTAGTAAAATTAAAAATCGATATAATTATGAGGATCCAACAACATCGATAACGAAATACAATTCGTGATAGAAACTGTCACCATTTAAAATTTCTACAGCTTTGATACGATCTTGATAAAATTTAATTCATGAGAAGCCAAAAAGTTTAATATGGAAACAGGTCAATATTGCAAGAAAAGGTCGCCATCTTAAATTTATAGGTCCTAAGTTTAATACATACGACTGTGATAAAAAACTTATAGAACGCAAACGAAACCGCGGGTTAAAAATCCACCCGCTGCACTTAAATCGGTTAAGCAAAACGCGAGATAATCGCGGGAAAACATAAATACGCAATGAATAGATATTAGTAGGGTTAGTTGTGGAACATTGACACAAACGGACACAATGAAACTTTGCGATATCTCGGAAACCTGACCTTAACGGCTAGCCCCGTCTATCAAACAAGGACGAGCTTAGGGACCCTCCACAACTCCCCAGGGTGCGAGCGACGATCGCAGAAGGAGCACGTCGCTACATGCTTCAAAGCGAATTGAACCAGGAAAAGTAAAAATTTTTATTTATATTTCGTAATTTTTTGCAAGAATACAGGGAATAGTTTGGTAGTATTTATATTTTTTTCGTATTGTATATATATTCAAGTTTATCTTGAGCTAAATACTTTTAAAATTAGTTCAAGTTTTGGCCTTGTTTTTTTATTTAGTTTAAAATAATACCCTGGTGTCTCACAATGAAACATTTTTATGTAATGTACAATGAAACAGGTCCATGTTTCGTTGTGTGCTGTATAGTTTTATTGTACACCAAATGTGAAATTGCAAAAGGTTACTATTCTATGAGACTGTTCATTTAAACATGTTTCATGTTTAGCACCTCATTATCAACCTATTAAGGCCGACTTGTATAACCTAGGGTTAAACACTGACCAGTAGCTAGAGTGACAAATTTTATATGTACAATAAAATGGTCACTTTAGCTCCTGCTGGTGAATACCTGGTTATGTGGCTAAACCTGGGTGGTACAAGAGAGTCTACTTAGTACATTTTTAATATTTTTTGTTGACTAGTATAATTATATTATAAATTAATTATTTCCTAAATTATATGCGTAGTAATAGTGGTCATAAATCTGTTACTACATATTGTATTCATATGTCATTGTTTACATTAAAATTTTCGGTTGCTGAATGCGCCAATGACATAAAGATTCGCTAATAAATTAATCTTCCCAAGAATCAGTACTTTTTACTAAGAACAACCACATAATATATAATAACCTATTTGGCTACTGTTTATGTAACTCTGTTTCAATGTTGGTTACCCGTGATATTTTTTGTTTACAATGAAACAGCTCACGGTGTTTCACTGAACACTATTTATTAGTACACATTGAAACAATACACTTTTTTCAAAAACATTTTAAGAATATACGCAATTTTCAGAACTAGAGCCATTTTTTACATACCATAAAGAATGATGACTATTAGTCTATTTTATGGCAAAATATACGATTTTTAACTTTCAAATTGGCTGAGATAGGACAGTTTAAAAAGTTCAATGTTTCATTGATGGCAATAGTTTAAGTAATATGTTTAACAATAAAACATACGTACACAATAAAACAACATGATATTTATGTTGTCACAAAGTGTATGATATCTATCGTGGAGATGCCCAGGACCCTCCCGCGTTCGACTGGGTTGCAGTCATACTACGAGGACACATAAAACATAACTTTTTTTGCAATATGTCGCAGTGTTCGACGACATTGTTAGGTTACAATGAAACTTGTTAAAGTTTTATAACACATATACTATTGAAAATAAGTAGAAACCAAGAATGCGATTCGATAGCCAACTAAATTGTTTATCTTCGAACACAATATCTCACTCGTAACTTCAAAAACACCAGAGATACAATGGTTTGAAATTCAGTTGTGTCATTCATCCACAACTTACCCTACCTATGCAGGTGAATCCGCGGGTAATTGCTAGTTTCCTATAAGACTTTGCTTTATCGCTTGTAAGTAAGTATAAGTAGGTGAAATAAAACTATTGTAATCATCATCATCATATCACCTGAAGGACGACCACTGCTGGACATAGGCCTCCCCTAAAACTGACTACAATGACCGGTCTTGCGCTACCCGTATCCATCGGACTCCTGCGACCTTCACCAGGTCTTCAGTCCACGCTGCGCCTTCCGGTACGCGGCCGACACTCGAAAACCTTTCCACCGCAACGGCCATCAGTTCTACGTATAAAGGGTGGCTTCACTTGCACCTATGATGTATCGATAAGTAATAGAAGTGCACTGACTGGTCCTAGCGCGAGCGAGTAGGCTATGAGCGGCTCCCGTGTGAACAAAAGAGACATGACGATATTTATAGCTCATAGATGAGCGAGTAATTATAAACATCGCCGCGTCTCTTTTATTTGCACGGGGGCGCTTATCTTTTGTTCGTTTTATAGCCGATAGTTCATAGCTTACTCGCTCGCGGTGGTACATACCAGTGCCATATGGTAGGTATGTACATACGTTGGTTGACCAATATTTATCACATATAGATTATTCCGTCTATAAGGTCAATGCGGGTAAGACCGCCGTGTGCCGTGTGGTGACGGCGGTAAGAATACATTTGTCGCCACCCCAACTCCTCCTGCGGGTGTAGTAAGAGTCGATTAAGGGATTGAAGTGTCACTGACCATTATTTGATAAAAGATTGATGATGGGCAGCAGCGTCATCATAGTGGACACATTACTGCGATCGCCAATCCGCTTGCCCAGCGTGGCGATTATGGGCATTTACCTCCTAGTGCGTCCATACGCATGGTTAAAAGAAGAGGCTTCCGTCCAGCAGTGGACTATCATAGGCTGATGATGTGTGTGTGATGTGAGTAAGACCGTCTATCAGGAAAGTTTGTCTGTCAGCTGATTTCCACCCCTATTCTGTATTCTTGTATTCTGGCAATTTTCCTTCCGCAACTCGACATCAAACGTGCCTATTTTGCGTGGTCCCAACGCTTACGGCTGGCCCAGTACTTGTTAGGGAATTCACATACGCCCTTGAATTTCTTCGCAGGTGTATGCAAGTGTCACGATGTTTTCCTTCATCGTAAAGCACTTGCGAATATCAAATGATATTCACAAGTGATTTCCACCCCTATCTCAAAAGTATAAGACGTATATGACGGACTTTTCTTAAAATAAAATATGCCAAACTTACCCACACCGACTTTATGTCATTTCCAGGTTTTCTTTATTTCTTTTTCCAGGTTTTGCGAGTCATAACACTCATAACTGATAAGTACCTACAATTTCTCCATCATTAATGTGCGACTGTCCTAAAGGTTTTTTATTCGGACAGAACCCTAAAACCGGGAATTAGAAACGACGTCGCCGAAGACAGATAGCGGGGTGAATGTGACAAGATGAACGGGCCGATTACAACTTATCTGATCGAGCGAATTGGACAGATTAATTGTACCGCGATTAGTAAAACTAAATTCCTGAAGCGACATAAAATAGATTAAACATAGCTATATTTGTAATCAGCTGATTACCTATTTACTAACCTGCAGTTGCTGCAACCAAATATAACACGGACCTCTAACGCCAGCTCAGAAATGCTCCCAAAAACAATTTGCTCAATTGTGCCAATATGGGCAGGACATAGCACTTTTCTTAACACCGCGCTAATCGGTGCAACATCCTTGACAAATGTTTATAAAATATATTTAGCTAATCAAAACTTTGATGATTCAATCACAACTATTTTTTTAGGTTGATATTGAAATTCATTACCGTGATGCATTTAAGAGGGGGTGAAACTTGTCAATTCAGGACCGTTTTTGAAAGACAATTTAGTATGGCGTGCGGCCTCCATGTTTTATTTGTTCGTAGTACAGTTGCTATCAGACGCATCGGAGAGGCCAGGGTGCTCACTAATATCTAACCTGGCCTATATTGTCTGTATTGTCATGTGATTAGAGTATATGTCCAGAAAATTTCGAGCACCGTGGCTGCTTCGATATATCTGATGGCGTCAACACAGCACATGCTAGTGATTTTGATGCTTAGGCCCTGGGTTTTCTGGCCGGCCGCCTGGGTTTTCGTGAATGTTTGAGGGTGGTTTCTCTCGGCAGCCGGTAACCGACGACGTGTCAGAGAAACCACCCTGAAACATTCGCGAACAAAACATTTGAACGTCGTCGGTGGCGGACACGAGTCGGTCGCCGGACGCAGGCCAGAAAACCCACGGCCTTAATGAATTTGTCTTTCTTGGTTGGTATTGTACCGCCGCGTGGTGACGGCAATAAGAATTTTGTCCCCGTATCATAAAAATCGACCAAGGATATTGAAGTGTCACTGACCATTCATTTAATGACGATTGAAGATGGGCATCATCATAGTGGACTATCGTGATTGCCAATCCGATTGCCCAACCTGGCGATTATGGGCAGTATGTAGTTTACTACGGAACCCATTTATGCTTAATATCTAGTTGAATTTGTGGACCATAGTCGTAGTGGTCATTAGTTGTGTAGGTATAACTACAGTAGGTATCTAACCCCCTTATTCATAAACGTTTGCTAACTTAACAAGCCGTTAATAATTGTTTGTCCCTTTTGATCTTATGGACACATTGTAAAGACCGAAAGGGATAAACAATTATTAGCGGCTTGTTAAGTTAGCAAACTTTTATGAATAAGGGGGTAAATATTTAGTGACTCGTCGCTTCGTACAAACTCGTACGTTTTTTTCTGAAAATATTTTTAAGTATGCAGCTAGAAATTGTAGAACGTTACGGTGTATATTTATGCATAATGATAGGTATGTATCAACGTTCTCATAAAACAGAACCCAATAAGTAGCAACTGGAAGATAAGATATTGGATGCGTTTGATATGCTAATTAAGTTTTCCGAAGTCGCTAGCGTTACTCAGCGGAGGGCTCTTGACTGCATAATGCGATGATAGGCCACAGTACCACAACTTCATGTACTTACTCGTACACATAGTTAAACAACTTCTGAGAACAAAACATTTTAGACAGAAGAATAAGAGTTTTAAGATGCCTGTATACAGGGTGCTCGCGAGGAAACCGAAAGATTTTAACTATGCATTCTAGACATCAAAATAAACCAAAAATATTATTAGAGCTAATGTCAAATTCCACAAAAAAAAAAATATTTATGTTTATTTTGGACTTTTTGAATACTTTTTAACATTTCCAATACTTTTTATCATAACAATAATTTGTTAAAATTAATTTTATAAATGTTTTTTTAGGGACAGATTTTTTCGTCAAGTCTATTCTTATTTTTTCATTGTCAGGCTAAAGGTGTGGTAATATTAAAACACATTGTGGTGGCATTGTAATCAAAAAAAAGTTTTATGACGAGTTACGTCGACAATTTTTTTTCGAAAAAAGGTTAATTATCTCTGGAACCAAGCCGAATATAGGAAATTTTATATAACATTAAATCTCTAAATATGCTCAGGTATTCAGCATTAAAATCTTGCGGTTTCCTCGCGAGCACCCTGTATGTACGTAGGTCATGCTGAAAGTTTCTGGATTCTAGAAAACTGTATCAATTATGCCGTTTTTGTTTTAATTATCGCCTTTCTTACTTTATCTTTTTGATAATGTGTACAAATTTTTAATACAATTGAACCCACATTTAAATCTCGCAGCCCATTTTTCTTAGGTCACATTGTATATAAAAAAATCCAATATTCGGAATTTTGGAAGGTTTGGGTAGTCCATTGAGACTATAGATTTTTTAAGGAAAAATGTATATATATATATAATTATTTTGGTGAGTCGTATGGATTCCTAATGATGTCGGAATTTCCTGACATTATAAAACTTTTTATGAATCTCTATGACTTACCAAGTTACCACATTAGTGCGATTTGAAATTAGGGGATGCCTGCTAAAAGACGTTGATCTCCATAATCATCCATAAAAATCGGAAAATCGGAAGGAATACAATTTGTGAAAACTAAGTACTACAATCAATTCTACAAGAACTGGGCTTTGTTATCCAATAAAAATCTAAGCCCATTTCTGCTTCATCGTTGAGTAAGGTCATATTGAAAGTAGTCTAAAAACGCTACAGAATAAAAAAAATGGGTGAAATTCGTAAAATCATCCGACGTAATGTACAATTTTCAAGTGGCATGAAATCCTAAAATACAAATGTTAACCAAATAAATTATACCTAAAAAATAGTACATTACGACACAAGTGCGAATTTCATTTTTGCACATGTCTCGTACGATGTTTTTTAGTACAGATGGCCCTCCGAAGTTTTGGACCTGACGTAAAATGACCCACTTCTCGCACTAGAGCCTAAAAAGTACACCACCTGTACTAAAAAAATTCAAGAGTTATATTTTCAGAAAATAATTGTTTACACTTTACACTGAGTGATCTCTAAGTGGCCCATTCCAGAAACTTTCAGCATGCCCCATGTACTAGTACAGTCAACTACAGTCGAGTTCAAAAATATATGAGCAAATCCAAGAAGCTTCAAAAATATGTGAGCATAGATACAATTGCATCTGAACAGATCTACCAATTAAAAATATGTGTACATAATTATTACCTGTCATGTCTAATATTACTACAGATATTTACGACTTTTCAGTTGGTATTACACAGTTGCAGTAGGTACAAAGTCAAAGTCAAAGTCAAAATATTCTTTATTCAATTAGGCCCAGCAACGAGCGCTTTTGAATCGTTAAACTAAATAGCGAATGAGAGAAAAAAAAAAACTACCTCCGGTTCTAACCCTACACCACTGCCTGAGAAGAATCCGGCAAGAAACTCAGCGGGACTTTCTTTTTTCAGATAAAAGTTTTATAACATCTTACGGCTAACATGCATTAATTAAAAACGAAACATAAATTTGATTGAATATAAATACTGATATAGTACATTAACTAGAGATGAAGTCTCTAATAGTCAGAACAATTATATAAATTTAATGAATTTTGAGAAATGTATAGATGTAAAGATATATGTAAAAGGGCATACAATTGTTTTTAGTTAAACGTTAAAATTTGCATTATTATACTGCTAGAGATGTAAAGGTCTCTAGTTGTCAGAGTAAAAAGAAAACAAACGGATACATTTCACTAAATGTTTCAGAGATGTATAAGGTCTCCATGCGTCATAATATTAAATAATCATAAAATAAACAAACATGTAGCGAATTCAATTTCTCATATCAAGAACAGCAGGAAAATTGTTTGAATTTAAGCCATGAGTGAGCTTGATTAGACCGGTCTCCGCAAACAGCACCCGTTCACGAGTATGACGCGTATCTCAGCCATCGCCTCCCTCAACCTTCTTTCGGGAAAGTGGCGACCCGATCAACGACGCCACCGTAAGCAGAGACCTTAAAGTGAGCATGACTGTGCAAGCTATCAGGCAGACAATATAATTTAAATACTATGAATGCTGACTATATTTAGTTTCATGAGAATTTATATTCGTACTTGCCCGTTACATATATGACAACTATCACAAGAAAAAAAAAATAGAAATAGTCATAACTAGTAGAGAAAATCTGAATACAGAATTAAAATTACTTAGGTGTAAAGGACTCTAAGTGTCGACATAATGTACATTAAAATAGGAAAAATTAAAATAAAAAGATAATCTCGGAGATGTATAAAGTCTCCAAGTGTCAAGACTACATATTAGTAATACGGAAAATAAAAAAAAACAAAACTGTAAGATAATGACTATCTTACGTCAGACCTATAATTAATGGTAACAATATGAAACACTAGTATGATAGTAAACATTCACTTATGTATATGATTTACCGAACACGTTACGGTACTGGCTTAAAAGCATCCTTATCATTTATGAAGTCGTTACCTCGATATTGCAGCGCCTCGGGGATGTTTGCGGAGGCACAGGTCGACGGTTTTGCGGCCATCATGCGCAAGCGGTGCGCCTCATTGCTAGGCCGCTGGCGAGGCAGCACTAACAGCATTCTGAGGGCATTATCGGATAGATGGGACTCCCCCCTGTTGCAACAGTGGAACAAACTCCACAATTTTTAGAATTAAGCTATTATTGTATTTTACTATACACTAACACTAGTTTATAAGTCTAAAATCTTGTGTGACTAACAACTATGGATATTTATCCGAAATAAAAAGTTATTATTATTATTATTATAATACGCCTTACTTATCAAGTAGCGCTTAACCTGAGACTTGAATTTATGCCGTGGCAAATTTGTTAACTCACTAGGAATTTTGTTATAAAAACGTGTACAGTTCCCAACGAAAGACGCACTAACCTTACGGAGACGGTGGGCCGACACAGCCAGCTTATGTTTATTCCTAGTGTTAAAGTTGTGAACATCACTATTCTTCTTGAATTCATGAATGTTTTTACGAACATACATAATATTGTCCAGGATGTATTGGGAGGCTACAGTAAGTATGTGTGCCTCTTTAAATTTCTCCCTAAGGGAGACCCGAGCACCTAGTTCATAAATGGAGCGCATGGCTCGCTTTTGTAGCACAAAGATGGTCTGAATATCTGCCGCTTTCCCCCACAACAAAATCCCGTATGACATGACACTGTGGAAGTAGCTGAAGTATACCAGCCTAGCCGTCTCGACGTTCGTCAGGTGCCTGATTCGCCTCACTGCATATGCGGCAGAGCTGAGTTTGCCGGCCAATGCTGTCACCTGTGCATGCCATTGTAGTTTACAGTCTAACGTCACACCCAAAAAAACTGTCTGATCTTCAAATTCCAGTAATTCACCATTTACTTTGATCATACTGTTGCTTACCTGCTTAACATTGGGTAAGGTAAATTTAATGCACTTAGTTTTCTTGGCGTTCAAAAGTAAGTTATTCACTGTAAACCAGTTTACAACAGTAGATAGCGCTTCATTAATGGTATCAAAGCTCTTTTCTTTTCTATCCACTTTAAATATGAGTGATGTGTCATCAGCAAATAATACAATGTCATGTTTCTCTCGCACAAGGTTAGGAAGATTATTAATACCAAAAACAAAAAAGGGCCCAAAATTGATCCCTGAGGTACTCCAAGAGCCACAGGCGACCCGCATGATTGAGTTCCATTAATAACCACTCGCTGTGTCCTATCCGAAAGATAAGAAGATATAAGCTCAAGGGCAACATTTTTAACCCCATAATAGCTTAATTTCCTTTTTAAAGTTTCATGGTCAACACAATCAAAGGCTTTCGAAAGATCACAGAATATTCCAACAGCATCTTGAGCTTTATCCCAGGCGTCAAAGATGTGTTTAAGGAGGACAGCGCCGGCTTCAGTGGTAGATCGGCCACTAGTAAATCCAAACTGATTACTATTGAGCAATTTGTTACGATTAAAGTGGGAAACTAGTTGATTTAGAATGAGATTTTCAAAAACTTTACTTAGCGCTGGTAATATTGAAATACATATTAATGTGACATGCTCAAATAAGTATGCAAGTGCTCTCGAACAGAGAAGAGTTTTAGGAGTTCAAGGCGTATCAGTGCTCGAAAAGAGAAGAGGTTTACGAGTCAGAAGAATAAGAGTTTTAGTAGATGCCTAGATATGTACTAGTCCCAACATAACAATAATTTTAGGACATCAAGGCTAGTGAGTGCTCGGGAAGAGTTTTAGTTGAGGGCGTATATACTGTGTTCAGAAAGAATAGTACATTACGACACAAGTGCGAAAAATATGAAATTCGACCTGACGTAAAATGACCCAGTTTTCGCCCTAGTGCGTAAAAAAGGCACCATCTGTACTAAAAAATGTTTAAAAATATTAGGTCCAAAACTTCGGAGGGCCATCTGTACTAAAAAACGTACAAAAAGGAAATTCGTAGCTCGTGTCGATTTAAAACACTCCCTTCGGTCGTGTTTTAAAACATCGCCACTCGTTTCGAATTTCATGTTTTTCACACTTGTCTCGTAATGTACTATTAGAAGTCATCGTCATAATCGTGCTTGGAAGAAAAAATTTAGTTCATGGTTTTTATTGACGACACTGATTTTATACTGAATGCTACCGATAACAATTGTAGGTATTTTTGCCTTATCCATCGCAGTTATGCGAGCCTGATTTAAGTATCTATACCTTAATCAGGTTGATCAGTTGCCAAATAAAAAAAACTGGCCAAGTGCGAGTCGGACTCGCGCGCAAAGGGTTCCGTACCATTATCAATTTATTATTAAAAAAATACAGTTAAATCAACCTACCTCAAAAACTATAGGAGATAATTTAATCAAACCAAAAATCGTTGATAGAGTTTATTAATGTGCATAACATATATTTTTTTCAGAATTTTATATCGCGTAGTTTAAAAAATAGAGGGGGGGGGGGACACATTTTTCAGACTTTGAGAGCTGATATCTCTAAAACAATTTGCTTAAATAAAAATGTGATGTATAAACCTTCATATCATTTTCAAATACCTTTCTATTAATACCCCACACGCTTATGTAAAACTAAAAAAAAAATTCTATCCCTCAGTTACATGTATGGAGGGCCCCCACCCCAATGGTTTTTATTACAATTTAGTATCATAATCCTGTAGCGGTTCATACAACACATATTCTCACCAAATTTCGTTACTGTAGCATTTATAGTTTCCGAGTAAATCGGCTGTGACAGACGGACAGACGGACAGACGGACAGACGGACATGACGAATCTATAAGGGTTCCGTTTTTGCCATTTTGGCTACAGAACCCTAATGATATACCTAATGCCTTTTTTTCATTCTGAAGATTCTTTAGGAATGTATACCTACAGCAAAATGACTAGTATTTAAGCGGAGATTGTTCCTATTCTAGGAATGCTAAAGTAACAGTTAGCGCTGCGTAACTTATTTTTCAGTACAGATGGCGCTTTTTTTACGCGCTAGTGCAAGAAGGGGTTCATTTTACGTCAGGTCGAAATCTTCGGACGGCATCTGTACTGAAAAACGTCGTACGATATCACGCGCAAAAAAGCTTTATCGCCACTCATTTCACACTTCATGTTTTTCGCACTTGTATCGTGATGTACTATTTCGTGCATCTCTTGGCCCCTATATGCCTTTACAAACAGGATGCGTAGATAGATTAACATTACAGTCGCGGGCTACTTGTTTGATGTCAAGGATCATTCGAATGCTTAGGACAATAATGCAATAGAATCCTTTTAAAAGTACCTACTTTTTTAATGATTGAATGGTTTCCGTTTTTCGAGATGCAGTCTCTCGGTGTAGCCCACTGAATTTTTTATAATTATTGTAAAGTTTCATGAGTATCACATGGAAAATGCGACATGTCAAACAGTGACACCGTTCCTTTTGGTCAACTACCCATATAAAATTTCATAGTTATCACTTACTTAGTATTCATAATATGAATATTAATTCATATTCTGATTCCGGCCTTATACATGGCCGGCCTTAAATGTAAACGTTACTTATTATAAGATTTAAACGTAGGTAGTGTCTATTAAGTACATTTGGTTAAAACAACGGCAACAAAATGTCGAAACCAGAGTCAAAATCATAATTATTATCAGCGCGATTTTTTATTTTGTTGCCGTTTTTTGGAATTTTCCAAGTTCGGACTTTTTAACATTTTTTCTACTCAGAATCACGAGCTCTTTCGATCCTGATAGAAATAAAAAGGTGTCTCAAAAAAATTCCATTGAGTTACTATTTTTCATACATTTTCTTCGACCGTAACTCAGTGGAAAACAAAAAAAATATGGAATTCTTGGGACACTTTTTCTGCTAATGAGGATCGAAAGAGCTCTCGATTCTGAGTACAAAAAATATGAAAACATCCAAATTTGGAAAAATTAAAAAAAAACTATAACAAAATAAAAATCCGCCCATCAAGTATAACTGGCAGAAAACTGAGCAAAAATAAAGCACAGTAACAAAAATGCTGATAATTCTCAGTATAAGATTTTTAATAACCACTGTTTGCTTAGAATTTCAATTTCAAACTTTTGAACTAATTTGGAATGAAACCGCTTTCGCAAAATTTAATATCGATATCAGTTCAGAACTGAACCTCAAGTAGGTACACAAAGAAAGATACAACCACATTCGAAAGTTGCGTTCCCTTTCGTCCGCCAATCCTATCCGGCTCGCCAAAGAGACGTATGTCTTCAACAGTCTTATAGGGACTTACGTCTGTTTTTACTTGGAACGGCAGAATCGCGGCGTAGCGGCTGTCTACGACCCGTAGCAGTGACGCAGTCTCCGTAGCGCTACGGAGGCTACAGGCTACGCTCCGGATTCAACGACCTTTATTTTAAACCTCCGCATCCCCCATTGATAGGTTTCTATCCCAAGTTTTTTAAAGTGAATAGGTTTGTCGTGTAAAACTTTAGAATCCGTGTTTAGTAAATATTTGAAATATTTAGAATTGAAATTTTAATCGTGCTATGGCCGTAGTGAAAACGAGAACCGCTGCAGTCATAAAGATCAGTCGTAAATCGACAGGATCGATGAGAATGTTCTTGTTCTTGTGAGTACGCGGTGTCACATGGTGAAGAGAGGAGCGTGGATGATGGCGGGTGTCGGCAGCAGGGCTCGGTAGGGGCGCGCGTGCGCGGATCGATCGCGCGGCATCGACCGACGCAGCGTAGGGTCGGCGCGGCCGGCGCGGCGCGGCCGGGCGCGCTGCCAGTCGCGCGCGGGCAAAGCGTGCGAGCGCGCGCATCTCGACACGTGCATGGCGCGCCGGTCCGCATGCCTCGCGCCCTCGGGGAATGGCTTCGTCCGAGGCGGATGCGACTACCGCGTCGATCCTTGAAGTCGAAGAAGATGTCTCTGACTGCCTCAGTGTTCGAAAATGGTGGTGTTTTCTCCTCTCGTCGATCTTTACGTTCCTCGCGGGGCTGCTCATCGTGGTGCTATGGCGGGCCTGTGCGTTCATCTGCTGCCGGAAGGAGCCGGAGCTGGCCCCGAACGATCCGAAGCAGAAGGAGCAGAAGGCGGCGCGGCAGGGCAAGCAGGAGTTCGAGGGCACCTTCATGACCGAGGCCAAGGATTGGGCCGGCGAGCTCATCTCCGGACAGACCACCACCGGACGAATACTGGTAAGTGTTTCACAGCTCCATTGAGTACTTAAGTGCGTCTCGTGACATCTACATTCGCGCATACGAGTCCATAAATAAATAAACCCAATTCCGCGCCCTACACTGAAAAAAATATCTTGTGGTACGTAGCTAAACTTTCGTTAACATGTAACATAAAATGGATGACCACAAAACTAGAGTTATATGTAACCAAAATGAGTTTGGTTATATGAAGAACCGAACTGTTCAGTTACTTATGTTAAAACAGTAATGTCTAGTTCTAACAGACATGTTTGTTTATAGCTAAGCCTGTTGTTGAATAACTACTGGACTTAGTAATGCAGCTAGTAAGCTAACGTTTTGCATACTTACAACTGAAATTTTCGTTTAGTTCGGCTAAACTGTTATGTTGGTTATATTATATGTATAACTGAACTACAGGACTATGCACAACCAAATTCTCATTTTACATATAACCTTAAGGTAATAATATTGTAAATAATCTGTTATGCTAATGATAGGCAAAGTGTGTTTTGATTTTAACCAAACTACTGGACTATGCACAACCAAACTACTTGATTATAAATAACTGATTTGTTTGCTTGATTTAGCTGTACTTGTTTTGTTAATTAACGGTACCTAGTACTTTTGTTACACGCAGCAATTTATTTTTGTTACTAGTATCCTATTAAAGTACATATCTAACCATGTTAATGGTAAAAAAAGAAAACACTGTATTTTTAAATAATGGCATTATTTATTGATCTTCATCTTAAAGTCACATTTTTACATGTTAGTGAATTAAGTGTCTTGTACTATGTCTTGGTTTTGCTGTGTCCTTACAGTCTGTATTATCCAATGGTATGATACAGTCATACTGCTCACTCGGCTGCGCTGCCAGGTTTTCAGTTATCTGTGAATACAAAACTGATGATAAAAACAAAGTTTGTTGTTTTCGTTTTCTGGTGTAAATGGCTCATATATATTATTTAGTAATATATCTATTTGTAGTATAATCGCCGTATAATGTAACAAATACTCCCGCAACGGTTCTTAGCACGATATAACCGCCACGCGGATTGCTCCATCTCCGTACTGACAGTCCGTACGACACTAAAACTAGCCTAAGTCATTCTTTCTACATTCCCATCAAAACTTGCAAGCAAAAAGTACCCAATTAGCTATGTACCTACTCCTTTCCATTAACTTACGCAAGATGTACTTACCAATTCCATGGTGATGGTATCTTGGCTATTAAGCGTTGTTAGGTCCTTCAAAATTTTGATTTGGCTATTTAATTTAGCCCTGTGTCCTATCATAGGAATAAGTTCCTTGACATCGTCTTCCCATAGCATTTGGAGAGTTTCCAAATCTATGGCTTGTTCTGAAAAAAAAAAGAACATATATGTTAGAAGTACTCTAGGAATCTACCTAGATTCAAACGAAAGAATATGCATGCATGTTTTGGGTTCTGATATACTAATACAGCTTATGTATTAAATAACACTTACTATGTATATTATAATAGAATTGTTTCATCCTTACCTTTGAATTTAGGAATGTAAATTTCCAAGCCCAATTCACGCATATAGTCCTCTAAAGGGTCGGGCGGTGGGGCAACCATTATTGCATCAGCCCTTGTCAGTGGAAGGCGTGCCATAAAATCCAAAGCTGATGTGAAATTGTTTATGTATAATATTAATCACTGACACTTAACTTCGTGGGCACACACTAAAAGGCCCTTTGATGAACTATAACTATAAGAATTCAATTAAAATCTAAAAACGGCCGTGCGACGACAAACAGTGACGAGTGGACGAACGAGGCAGTGCGGGGGCAGGATGGGAGGTAGTTAGGCTGCGTACAGACAAAATGTTTGATTCCGTTTAACCAAAATATGGTAGACTTTTGACTACGTTTATGTTATTTCTAACAAATGTGTTTTGTTACTGATTACTAAATTTGTGTTTTTTGTATGTAACAAACTAAATGGTCATTTGTTTCAAAACATCAGACTTAAAATAATCAATCTTTATTGACTGTCAGTAGCCAAGATGACTCTTGATGACAACAAGAATACGTGTTTGCTAATAAATCGTGGTTTTAGTAATTTGTAATCAATTAATTTAGTACAAGTTAATCAAAGTGTTTGGTCCACACAGCAAATTCAGTTTGTTTATTTATTTATGGTTAATAATTGATAAAGCTTTGGTTCTATCTAACACAACTGAAAATAACACAACCACTTTTGTGTTTCATAGATGACCCATATAGGTTAATTTAAATAATCTTTGATCACGACTAACAAATTTTTGGTTAAAAGCCCAATAATCAAACTTGTTTTGTTATTTATTTTTTTCAGTGTACTTTCGGAGGTTTCCGTGAGCGGGACCGCAGCGGACCTTGTCGATTTTCTCGGTCTGTCTATCTATTAATTAAAGATGCCCTAGTTTCTCCGAAAAATAAAGGGTGCAAGCATTAAATGGTTAGGTTAGGCTACATACAGATGGCAGCTCTCTCCATGGGAGCCATAGTGTCGATCAACCACATAGCTGTGTACATCAGATATCGCGGTATCGAACTTTCAAGTTTGGCGTTGACACGCAAAATTGGGTCTCAGTTAGGGCATGTTAGGGTGCTGATTGGATAAAGGACGAGTAGTTTTCGAAGGACGAAGGACTTCCAATATCTACTGATTACCTAACCAAGGCCGGGTAAACATGACGTCAGAGGGTAACTTGACATAACAACATGCACGGGTTTGCCAATATCCTCGGTCTATGTCATCCATCAGTTCTGAAGGTACAGGGTCATCCGTAGTGATTCTGACATATTTCTCGACCCCCGCGCTTATTTATAGAAGCTAATTTACTTTTCTGTGGGCGCCTTGTAAAACGTGGGTAGTATGAAAACGTATTTTTACGATTTTATTGAATTCCTATGAGTGTGGTTTCTCACATATCAACGCAGTGAAACTGTTAAATATTTCGTCGATATTTTGTTACGATACATCAATATTTGTAGCACCTATTATTTGTAATTTGTATCTCTTTGAGAATCACTGGCTTACATATATATGTAGATTTATTATTATTGACATTATTGTATTGGTTCTAATAAGGACTCGATTTAATCACTTCAATTGGTTTACTGGTTTCGGATTTTGTACAATATATTTCGTACTCACAATTAACAAATTACGCGCAAAAAATATGCAAAATATAGGTCAGTCGATACGCATCATACCTAACATTAAAAATACATGAGTGATAACCTTTTTTATCATGGGTTAGCTCTTGAAAAATAACTAAGTTCAACATAACAAAAAATGTTTACAATGTACTACGAAATATCTTTTAGGTATTTGCATAATTTACAATAAGTATGCTGTAACCTAAAAACAAGTCGTTTGTAGATACACCTTTGAAAAAAAAAAAAAAAGACGACATTGCCTATAAAGCCTAGTTAACAACATTCATAAGTTGTTGTGATAATAAATTATTGAGATCCCTAGCGCTTCTCACAAAATACTAAACCTATAACATGGCACCCTGCTGATGTCTCTGAAATTCCGTCTCATTTCAATCTACTTACTACCATTCCCCCTCTTCCCTAACATTCAATTTGAGGGAGTAGCAGATATTTAATCCTTCACCAGACATTGATTACCTACGGATCACACCTACCTGTTTTCATCATCTTATGGAACATCGCTTAATTTCCTGGTACTTACCTATTCCTTATTTACAAATCCACACGTCTATTACGAGTCGATGTCCCTTTTTAGTTACAGGGGTGGAAAATACATTATTTCCGCTTCTAATATGAATTGTAAATGATTACGCAATTGGCTCCAACTGAATAATAACAATAATGTATGTATCTATCGATTTCAACTTTAACAAATACCACTCATATTTTAACCACAAACGGGTCTTGTTCGCGTAAATCGTCAGTTGTTATATAAATTAATGTATTCATCCCCAATTTTTTTAATATTTACCTATCGTAAGCGTCAGCCTTTTCCCAAACTATAACTGTGGTCGCAGTGAGTAACTAATTATCAATAGACTTCACAAACATAAAACTAATAAGATAAATATCATTGCAATAGAATTAGTAACTAAAAAGATGCAACATACTTTATAAATGTTCAATTAGTTTTTGGGCCCTCTTGAAAAATCATTATTTGGCCGTTACATCAATTCGTCATGAATATTACAACAGACGTGCCTGATTCCCTGTCTACGACCCCGAGTGTAACGTCATGCCCGAAACGTCAGGATAATATTTAACGTAAGTTTACGCGATTTACCCCCTTATTCATGAACGACTGCTAACTTAACAAGCCGCTAATAATTGTTTGTCCCTTTCGGTCTCAACAATGTGTCCATAACATTGAGCGAACGTTTATGAATAAGGGGGTAAGTCCCGTAAACAATAATAGCTAAGAAACCAAACATGCTCCCCTAATATTGACTCGATTTTCCGTCGCCGCGGCCTACATTCGGGTATTAGCCGTTAATCCTAACCTTAATAAGTTAATTGCGTGAGTAACTTAATACTTACTGATTTACGAAATACTAGCGCCTGCAACTTTGTCTACATTGAATTCAGAATCGTTAGATATTCAACAGTAAAAGACACCGAGAGGCCGAATAACCCGAAAATGTTAACCATACTTTTTTCCTGTTAAAAGAAGCAAAAAAAAATTTTAGACACAAATAACGTATATTTCTAGTTTTTACATTTCAGGATAGTTTATTACATGGCCTGTGATAAATTATATTTTAACCAAGAAAAGATTTCAAGTCTTATTTTTAGTTAGAAGTCTTTTTTTTTGTTTTTATCAATAAGTATACAGAAACTGAAAGTTGTAGTGGTAATACTGCAGTCAGAAATGCGTTCATATTTATTTTAAATAGTGCAGTAAGTATTGTTACTTATCATATCAAAGGTTTTTCACATATTTTTTTAACCCAAGGTGGGTATCGGACCCACGCGGTCTGCATTCGCGGCTTACACCACTCGGCCACTCGGTGATTCTTCAATTTGAGGTGTCCGTACGGTTCACGTTTACCATCGGCCCGTGAGTTTGTTTGTCACCAAAGTAAAGTGTATTAAAATAACTTTGATATTAGTTGTATATCAGTAGAAATTGCAATTGTCACGAGAAACACGACCATTGTAGCAAAATTCCGACACAGGCCGAACGAACATCATGTCAAGACATTAAACAAAATTCTTCTGAACCTGTAACCAACCATTGTCACGACCTTCGGAAAAAAATACTAGTTTATTAACCATGTAATACGTTGGTGGCAAACAAGCAAATGGACAGCCCAACAGTAAGCGGTAACCGTAGCCTATGGTAGCCTGTGATTTGAGTAACAACGACATTTTACAATTGTCGCACATGTACACCATGGTGAAACACAAATTAGACATTATTGACAAATTACTTAAAAAATACTGCATAAATCAATTTCCCTGCCTGAATACAGTTAAGTTTTTGACAGTTCCCTTTATGCTCTAGTGTAAAATACTAAATAAATAACTAGTATTGCCACAAAAATCTCCAGGTTGCTGAAAATTCCACTACGAAACATAATACCTGCTCATAAAGCATAATAAAAGCATTTTAATGTAAGAAAATCCATTTCATCCACACGCGATTGTGGTCCCAATTGCTAGAAGCCCATATCCCGTAATGGCATGGCCATTTACATCAACTTGGGTCGTTTTATATCAAATATATGTTAGTACGTGTCACATTGTAATAAGGTTCCAAATTGGAAACTTATTTTTCTCAAACTTGCTACGGAATGTTGACGTTACTTACGTTAAATTAAACCCGGAAATACTATGTATCCGGTGTCATGTGCTATGGTGATATATAAAGAGATTTCATGTATTTATTTCACACCTAG
Organism: Thaumatotibia leucotreta; assembly: GCA_025490895.1. NCBI lineage: Eukaryota > Metazoa > Arthropoda > Insecta > Lepidoptera > Tortricidae > Thaumatotibia > Thaumatotibia leucotreta. Next base: position 20,453 of record JALPQI010011088.1, read on the forward strand.
GACTGCAAACAAACTGTCTTTTGTTTTGAAACGTCAAATTGTGACACTAGGTTTTAACATTCAGCCACAGAAAAAAAAAATAACCATAAAACTAATATCTATACCAACAGGTAAAAGGAGACCTTTCTTTTTCAAACAGATTAAAAAAAAGTTAGGCGCGAATGTTTTTTTTAAAATGTTATACGATTCTGTACTAGTTATTGGTATATTTACAAATTGAGTAGTATGGTTCGGCGAAATCAGTTCGTTTTATTTCATGGCAAGTTTGAGAAAAGCACTATACAAATCTCGGCGAGAAACAGGGTTACAGGCCGCGTATCACTATCTGGCCTCAGTTCCTTCGGCGATATATCTACTTGGCCTGTAACCCTTCGTTTCCCGTCCTCTATAGTAATGTACTATTTAATGTCGACTGCAATTTCATACAAGACTTGGCTCTGCCTAGGTATATTAGAATGTGTCACGAACAGTTTGGGTTTCTCACGGGATCGTTACAGTGGTCGACAACTGGTAAAAATCGCTCAATCTATAGACTGCTGGACAACGGCCTCTCCAATCCTAATGGCCATTTAAATGCCCATAATCGCCACGTTGGACTTGATACTCGCGTGTTCTGCCTACCCGCTGCTTGCTGTGCTAGTTAGTCACTCAGATGTTAATTTATTCTGCCAACCAAAGCAAGCAAGGTAAGCAATAGTGTGTCCATAGTGATGACTGTTGACGCTGCTGTCCATTATCAATATTCTACATATAAGGGTCAAAATTCTTTTCGTTGTCTTGTTTCATACCACTTTGTCACGCTTTTAGTTGCTGTTTCGACTCAGTGTATAAAAAAAATCCAGTGCACCTGTATTTCTTTTTCAAGCTAGATTTTAATCCATACATCAAAAATTGAAAACAAAACATCATCTCATACAAAAATCACAACTGTGTCACGTTTTTTAGGGACACAAAATAAGACAACGAAAAGAATTTTGACCCATAAATATAAGTGGTTTATGATACTTCAATCCCTTAGTAAACTCTTACGACACCCATGAGAAGATTTGGAGTGGTGACAAATGTATTCTTACATTTCTTAATGCCGACATTAAATAACTATAAAACATCACAACCCAGAGACTCATTTGAACTGTAATAGTGGATATATTTTTTATAACACAGATAATCTTCTTCAGCAAACAACAGGTAATAGGTACAGGGAAATGTATACAAGGTGGCCGAGTGCGAGTAAAATAGTAATATGTTCACGAATATTGAATTTTTTTATGATCGGTTTTTCTATGATGTTTTAAAATACTATAGACTTCTTACAGGTATTCCTGGAAAATATATGTAAAGATCATTTTTTTGAAATTGTAATTTTTGCTAAATCTTTAGCCCAATAGTGTCGGAGATCAGGGGAGAGAGGAATGGTAATTTTTACCCATTTTAAAAATAACTTCAATAGTCTTTACCTTACAATCATATAAAATATGCCTTTTCATTTGATATATCACATGATACAGTTTCCGAAACTTTTTTTGATTTATCCCCCAAAAGTAGCCCTCAAATTTAAAATTCATTTATTTACGTTCTACGTCCCGTCCATCGTCGGCTGTAAAATAGGAATAGATAGACACGCGAGTGATCTTATATGGGTTTCTTTATTTTCTGTTGTGGTAAAAAGACTGTAAAAGAGTTCCCACTGTTGCCCACATCCCACATAAAGTGTCCATAACGATTATTAGTTGGTCACTAGTACTTTTTAACCGACTTTACTTTGACTGGTATAACCCCGTGATCGTCACGTTGGCACTGAGTCAGAGTTTGCTGATGGGATCTTGGAGAAATTAGTTCAAGTCCGTTTTTACATTTTTTAATTTGGTGATTTAGGCTTAGGACTTTTCATAGCATATCGTGGTTCTAAAATCCTTGGAGCCGCTATGTGTAAAATTTTCGAAGTCAAAGTCAAAGTATATTGTAATATTAAATATAATGATTTATACCTACTGTCACATCGTTACTGAATTAATATTAATGGAACGTAATTAATTTTAAAACACGAACTTTTTTTCATAAAAAGTGCATACTTACCTATATCATAGTTACCTATATCAGAAACCATAAAAAAACTAGACAATTAGTGTTCAAAACAAACTAGAAGAAGTCTTAAATCGGAAATAGCAATGATAATGGCGAAAGTATCATGTTGTTTTTCTCGAAAGTTTCGAATCTTTCGTATAAATTAAATGTAACTTCCGAACAAGAAACAAAACTGACGTTACCTTTGAAGTAAATAGATTTCACTTCACGTTGACATCACATAGACATTGATTAATGATTCCAATTTATAAGTATTTTATCATAATTTATAATTTAAACTGTTCAGTCAACTGATATTGAGATTTAGTCTGAACAAAATGAAAAGTCACGTGTTTGTACGAGAGCCAATACATTCGGAGTATCATAATTCAATAAAATAATGCAAAAAAAAAGTATTTTACACGTAAAACACTGAAAGATGTGAAAGGTTCAATCGAAGTTCTCTAACGAAAGATACTGTATTTTTGTTTTTTCGTGTTATTTTCATAGCTAATCAGAACCCTGATTTCGATGACATTCGAAATTTGATCATAATATCATCATCATCATCATATCAGCCGAAAGACGTCCACTGCTGAACATAGGCCTCTCCCAAAGATTGCCACATAATATAGGTATAGGTACCATAATAAAGAAATACCACGATACCTCGAGAAGACGACATTAACGACGTTTATTTTTGACACACAAAAGACCTTAAAGACAATGTGAAGGATGATTTATAAAGTAATTTTGGTTTGATTTGTTAAGTAAAGCGATGCGTGTTAATATTATAGCTTTTGTATCGACCGATAAAGTTTCATCTGCTGCAATTATCGTTATATATTATATGCTTTAGGCTATTTTTGTATCACCATTATAAAATGCACTGTAAACTTATATACCTATTTCATTATACTGGTTGTACTACGTATAAGGTATACCCGGACTATTTTTTGGTGAGTTGAAAGGATGTAACAAAAAAATCATAAATTTATTCTCACTAACTTTTACCTGCAGGTGTGTGATGTACGTGATAAAAAAAATCAAGCTTTCAATATAAATTTACTTGATACTCAGCCGAATAGGTTAGGAGTAAACGTAAAGTCAAACTTACACTATTGTTTTTCCAAGACACCCAATCGAAAAACCTTCTTGGCTTAAGATCGGACTAGTATCTAATTTTAACTCTAAAGTAAGGAGAAGAAGTTGCATAGCTTCCTGTTAAAGATGGAATCTCCAAAAATTCTCGAAAAAAAATGTTTAAACGTTCGTAGCCCACGACTGATGCGGCTGAGCGGTTCCTGCATACTAGCGAGAGGGGCGGGGTAAAATGGCGTCATGCATAATATAGCCAGTGAGGAAAAAATACTACTATTTTAGTAGTTATTGCGGTCGTCCGATATTAGACGGGTGTACCTTAAGTCGTATAAGTCGACAAACGTCAGTTTTGTTTTTTGTTCGGAAGTTACATGTAATTTATACGAAAGATTTGAAACTTTGGAGAAAAACAACATGATACTTTAGCCATTTTCTTCGCTAATTCCGATCTAAGATATTTTTTAGTTTGTCGGGAACCTAATTGTCAAGTTTTTTTATGGTTTCTGATATAACTAATTTCGTATGTACTTTTTATGAAATCAAGTTCGATTTTTAAAATTAATTACGTTTGATTAAAATTAACTCAGTCACGATGTGACAGTAGGTATAAATCATTATATTTAATATTACAATATACTTTGACTTTGACTTCGAAAATTTTACACATAGCGGCTCCAAGGATTTTAGAACCACGATATGCTATGAAAAGTCCTAAGCCTACAGTGATTATACCGTCACAGAAATTCACTCCTTCATATCGCTTGCCATACTTGCTATATTTATATCGCTTGAAATACTAATTATATGTACCTATGTATAAAAAGGAAAATGTCCATAGAGAAATATTGATACTGAAAAACTTAAGCCAACTTTGTAAGGCCAAGAAACTTATTCCTACACGCCTTAGTACCATCCCATGCCCTATAATGTTTTATGCATAAGTACAGAATTTATATATATAATAATTTCCATTCCCAACGCAATCAATACAAGTCTGCATTATTAAACCATTTATTATTTAGATGCATATTGTTACGGGCGGATCCCACAATAAACCTATTGTGTTCGAGTGCAGAATTGTTACATTAAGTAGAACTCTGTAACCGAATAACATTCCTAGATTGTAGGTATTTGGCAGAGATTTTGGGGTATTCTGGTATACTTAGCTTACAGACGGAGAATAAATACCATTTAAATTTCGAATAATCACTTAAATGATGAATAACGCTCTTAAAAAAAGGACGTTTCATTATATTCAGTGACAATACAAAAAAATATAGGTAGGTATAAATGATTGGCCAACATGGCAGATGATAAAGCCGCTTGCACTCCAAAAGTTCCGTGCTCAAAAAGACAATTTGAAGTTATTTCCCTATCACACGATACATCGTATGATTTTATATCGCTGGGTAGCTACATGAAATTATAATATGTAGGTATAGTCCATTTCAAATACGAAGGCCCGATGCCGCTCGAAACTTTTGTCATTTAATTGGTCCACTACAAATTGGTACGTATCGTACATCGATGTATGCCAAAAATATGACGTTATAAAAGGGTCTGGCCAAGTATCTTTTGTTATCACTGATCCTATTGTTGGCGCCTAATGACTTTCTCAAGTGGAATCGGGCCTTCGTATTTGAAATGGACTTTACAATGATTGTACACTCAACCAATTGGAACCCTAGGTCACCTCTACACTAGGGCCTAGGGCCACTTAGTTGACTTTACAATCATAGTTATTCATAGTACATCATCAGGATGCTTAGCCAAGTTGCCAATCGCTAACACTTAGTAGCGTATCGTAAATTTCCCTGTCACTCTTTCATATTAGTGGGACAAAGACAGGAAGCTGCCTTTCGTTTACAATTGACGATTAAGCTACGAACAAGTAAAACATGGAAGCCGCACGCCATACTAAATTGCTTTTCAAAAACGGTCCTGAATTTTAGTTGACATGTTTCACTCCCTCTTCAATGCATCACGGCACTGAATTTCAATGTCAACCTATAACAACTTAAACCGCCATTTAAAAATAGTTATGATAGGTCCAAGAAAGTTTTGATTGCCTATATTCTATAAACATTTGTTAAAGATGTTGCGCCGAAATATGCGCGCTGTCAAGAAAAGCGCTATGTCCTGCCCATCTTGGCACAATTGAACAATAATTGTTTCTGGGGGCATTTTTGATCTGGCGTTAGACGTCCATGTTATACTTATATGGTTAGCGATTGGCAACTTGTCTAAGCACCCAAATATAAAATCAAGCGAGCAATGAAACTATTAAACCCATTATGTTCACCACTCGTTGTCAGAGATTTGTTCTAAAAATGCTACAGGTAAATAATAGTTTATCTTCAATTTAAAAGCCTTTACGTGGACGAGAAGCGATGTTCTTGAACTAGCGCGACAAGTAGGTCACGGACGCTCCAATTGCAGGTGATCGAAGCGGGCCGGGGTACACGGGATCCAATCGAAGGAGGTTTTACACGGCTTCTTTAATTTTAGCCGAGCGATTTTTGAGTTATTAGTATAGCTTAAAACGGGATATTTACCATGTAAATTGCATTTACTGACCCGATATTTTGCCACTGTTTCACAAATGCCGTTTTCACGGAGTAACGATTTTCGAATTTCGAAATGTGTGACCGTTACGAGTTGAGTCGTTTTTTAAATCGTCGGAAACGCGAGTGAGCTTTCGGTAAAATAGTTACTAGAAAAAACTATTGCTGTCTATCACGGCCTAGAGCTGCAATACACCTAAGAAAGGGACAACAGCAGCTTCGCCTGATAATAGGTACCTACGTAAAATTGGCGAAAACATGATTTCGTAGTCCCCTGTTTCCTCCTCCATACTTAAATATACCAATCACACAATTTATTTCATAAACGATTCGAGAAAGATATTGCCCATGTCGATTTGTTTTCTTTTTTTAAACAATAGCTATGTGAAAATTACGAAATGTTTGTTTTATCAGTGTGAGAAAAAACATTGGCTATCTACGTAATTTTTGGAAGCTTCTGTTTAAATAATAACAATATTATTCAAAATATCAAAGCGTACTGACATAGGCGTGGCAAAAGTAGATTTTATTGTAAAGAAAAATTAAGCTTTGCTGAAATGTTCAATTCAGGGAGGAAACAGAGGAATACGTTTGTATTAAAAAAGGCAGCTGCCATTTCGTCTTAATGCCACATTGATTTTCATCACAATATAACTGTAGATCCTGAAAACAAAATAGCTCGTTAATTTCAAGGGCCGCAGCAATAAAAATAGCACTTCGTTAATAAAGGATTTTATTATCTCCATTCCACAATGGCCGTTAATAGTCCGTATAAAGTTCATCTTAATTGCATGCGGTGCAAATGCGCAATACATTTATGCAGTGCACAAATATATGCAAATGTATGAAACCGTATTTTGCATACAATAAAACGGGTTAGTTTCTTCGTCCTTTATTATTTATATGTATGTACCTGCTTCGATTTTCTAACATTAGAAAATAAGTGAACAGGATTAAAAAGACTCTTTAAAACTTGTATAACATTGCAAGTTGTAAGTATCTAAGTGTTGTGGTAGAACAGTCGCCATCACGATGTATGAACAATAAAATCTGGTAAAAGAGTAGGTACCTGTCTTTCAGGTGTGCAGTCTACTACTTGTACAAATCTTAATCAATATACGAGTAACGAAATAGGTACCTATTTATCGACAAGGCGATATTTTTGGTTTCTTGGGGTGAACCGTCTTACCCGTTAACCTACCGCTGAATAGCAGTGCATGCACTGCTGTGTTTCGGTTTGGGGTAAGATAGCCGGTGAGTTCCTGTGAGTTCCGGTGAGTTCCTGCTTTCCATCAGGTGGGCTGAGAGCCCATTTATCTATTTTCGTCACATAAAAAAAGAAAGAAAGACGAAGCGTACACATTGGCGTTGTTATAAAATATCTGTCGCATGACACATTTGGGAAATATGTATTGCATGTAGGTAGTTACATGATTATCATTGCCATTATGTACCAAGTACCAAAGATATTTTTATTGTTTGGGGTACGGAACCCACGAATCGGTATTTGTTCTATCCTACTCCACTTTTCTTCACTAACTAATTTATTCTTGAACCGCTTACCACCAATTTGAGCGCCCCATTTATTCTCATATTTCTCGTAAACATTGTGACTTGCCACATAACACATTGTGCCTATTTACACCACAGGTCCTATAAAACACTTTTAAACACCATGTGATGTCCAGTACTTTTTAATTGTTCCCCTAAGAATTGCGTGACTAGCAACACCTAACTAAAACAACGTTATTTACTAATGTAAAACAAAGAACTAACACGGCCACTGCCGTATAAGTTTGCATTGAAGGTAAATGTGCCCTGAAATGATGTTTTTAATACACTGAAGTGTTTAACCTGTTTATCTTCAACTTGTGATCTTACACATTAGTTAACGGCATGAAGGAACGTTATTTTTTGGATATGTAATTGTAATTGTAGTACTTTCTGTACATTCCAGTTGTACTCACATACCTATTGATGCGAACGAGAGGGATAGAAACTTACAATCAATACTGTTAACTACAGTTACAGTAAACTCCTAAATAAAAGTCAGAAATTACTTGGATATACAAATATTCCAAAAATGCAAGTCTATTTAACCGATTCACTACTCGCTACTGCACAAGTAACTTGTAAAGGTAAGTTTACACCAAATGAGCGAATGCTTATTCTATCCCCCACTCTACGAAATCAACGAATTTCGACGAATTACGTTTTGTGTAAAATCAATGAATTTCAACGAATTACGTTTTGTGTAACAAACGAATTTCGTAGAGTGGGGATAGAATGAGCATTCGCTGCGCTCGTTTGGCGTTAATGGTTCGGCGCTAAGTAGGTAAGGTAACTATACTTGCTGCATGGCGTGTTTACCACACATACCCTTTTAATTACATAATTACTTAACGTGTGTTAACGCTAAAATGTACGAGAATCAAATGATAATAAACCTCGTACTAAATTATACCCTATATAATCATTTCCATTTTTCGCTACCCTAAGGTGAAACTAGTTAGTGCCCTGTATAGTTTTTAGTCAAAAATGCATTACTCCAATCCAATATTATTTGCCAATTTTATTGCGATTTGTTATTCGTAAAAAGTAAGTTTTTTTTGTGATACTGAAATACTTTGTACACAAAATGAAGGGTCCACGGAAAGCACATGTTTAGTACTTCTAAAAGTCAGGGCCTTGCACCATAATCATAAGTGATAAGTAAGGTTGATTTTCCTTCTGAAATTTGAATTGACTAGACATTTTATTTCCGTGGACCTTTCAAATAAATGATTAATCTACTTATCGCATCCATAGATCAAAACAGTATTAACTCAATATACAGGGTGTAAGTCTAATACGGGCGAAGCTCTTAACGGGTGTTAGTTTACGACATAATAAGTACATTCAAATAACTTTTACTTAAAATTAGAGCAACAAAATTTTCCATACAAAATAATTCGGCGCGCAATGTAGAGCAACATACGCGAGTTAAGCACTCGATGACAGCTAATTTCAAAAGCAGATGACATAACTGCCATATCAACAATAACAAATGTTCGTACCTACATTGCTGCTCCGATAATCTTAAAAAAAATCTGTGGGGTCATAATTAAGAGTAACTTTAAAAAAACCTTGTAATCCATGATTACACTAATGAATCCCATGCCTGGTTTAGTTGATCGCCCGTATTAGACTTACACACTGTATATTATATATATCTATATATATATTTTAGTTAAGGGTATATTTGAGATCTACGAACTTTGTAGATCACGAATAAACCCTTAGCTAAAAATAGATAAATTTTGAGTTAATACTGTTTTAATCTAGGTGTGCGTTATATCTAATCAATAATTTCCGACTTTTTATAAATTTATTGATAAGGCCATGCACAATTACAATTACTTACTATTGTGCAGTTCGGTAACATTATAACAATGTGCATATAAGTACATACACATACTAAAAGTTAACATTTTTGATTAGATAGTTACGGTAGAGAGTAATAATAATGAATACTAATCATAGCATGTTCACTTTATACATGAATGACTATACATATACAATCGTGTATTTTTCAGGGATTTTATTTGAAACATTACTATCACTATTACAAATTAGATCATTTCAGAAATAGCAGTCGGTAGTACTATTCTATATAGATCATGAACAAATAATAAGTGTATAATATACAGTGTGTTAACATGATACTGGCTTTTATTGAAACCGAGGAGTGCGATGCAGATTTTTTAGCAAAACCGTGAACATTATTCGATCCAAAATGCTAATTTTAAAAGTAATTGACTTTCTAAAAAAAGTAAACTGAGAAGCAATGTACTTCAAAATGAATCGTTAATATGCACTTGACAACAGATCGCAGCCACTCACAACGTTTGACAACTAAACAGTACACGCGTTACAATTATCGTTCGGAGGAAATCAAATTAATTGTACGGTCAATTTAATGATTTGTCAAATGTTAATAGGTACTTGAAAATGATTGCTAGTATAATTAGTAATGGGTATTATTGCCCATTTTCTTAAAAGCCCGGGTCATGATCATAAACTCTCTGTATACACGATGTTTCCTGAGCACACACCGTATGTACAGCGTGTGCGGGATTATTAGTGTTTCTGAAAACACTGTATACTGCTCAAAGTAGGTATAATGTACCTATCCATAATAGATACATTAGAGCTGCAGAAGAAAGACGGTTTACAGGTGTGGTCTCATTGAACATTTATATCGCATCCGAGAAAACCGCAGTGTATGCATTGTTTAACCTACAAAATGAATAAAAGATGGAAAGAAACAAATAGAGGTGATTTATAATGCTTTTGGGTAATTTTTAGTTCTGTGAGTGTAAGCTCATGGCAACAAAGTGTTATTCTTTCACGTGTATAACATAACATCCCATTTAAGAGCATTAAAGTGAACTTATAAGCGTTCTAATTATAATGTAATCGCACGTGTCTCGTACGATGTTTTTTAGTGCAGATGGCCCTCCGAAGTTTTGGACCTGACGTAAAATGACACACTTCTCGCACTAGAGCCTAAAAATTACATTATAATCAGGCTTCTATGACTTCGTGTATTTAAAGTGAATTTCTGCACAAAGTACACTAAAAGCGCTTATTTTTCAAATAATAGGTGTACTTTAACGCGTGACATGAATACAATATGATTTCGAAATCAATTGTTTTATGAAAAACGACTTCCTCCATGGCCATAGCTGTCCGAAAATGAAAAAGGGATAAAATAAAGGGACAGATCCTAAATAAGTTAACAATAATTATTAGAGACAGGAAAACCTCTGGTTTCATATTGTTAAGCTGAAAAGTTCCCGATTTAGCTATTTGTTACTTAAGAAAAAGTTTTTCAACCATTTTCATCACTTTTTGTCACAGGACACCGAATTCACCGAGTATATTAAAAAAACTCTAATTTTAACTCTTCTACTTCCCGTTTCCAAAAAATACGGAGTGTACTATTAAGTAGGTTCTTAGATCTGCTAATGGATTCTTTATTTAAACGCATTATGCATGGCATCCTGTCCCAATTCCTTAGGAAACACACTGTCATGGCTTTTGAAAGTTTTGAACGAATTCAATGATTAAATAACCGAGGTTATAGAAGAACAGGATGCTTAGCCAAGTTGCCAATCGCTAACGCTTAGTAGCGTATCGTAGTTTTCCCTCTCTGTCACTCTTTCATATTAGTGCGACAAAGACCGTTAACTGCCTTTCGTTTACTATGGACGATTAAGCGTTAGCAATTGGCAACATGGCCAAACACCCAGGTCTTTAGGCTGGTTTGATTGTCGCATTTCAAGTAATTGTCGTTGTTATAACAAGGTTACGTTGCAGCATCATATCGTATTTAAAGGTCATACAATTTTTTTTGTTTGTGTTAGGTTACAAATCTTTCCTGTGCATAAAACGGTTTGACGTTGCTATTTAGGGTCGAATTACCAATAAGACACTGGCTACTGGCTAGGGATCCTATTATGCAATTAGCATATAAATTTTCATCTAGCAACGTTGAAAACTTCTGTAGACAGAGTATTTATGGGCTAGCCACTGGCTAACTATCTCACTGTATGTCAAGGACTGCTACTTAGAAATATAGCGAGCATTCAACAATCACCCTTCATGTCATTCAAGATGCCCATGACATTGCACGTCCCATTACCGGCCCAAGCTCCGCAGATCTCACCTTTTGACCTATAAACTTTAAAACTATCGACCTTCAGTTCATATTTATGTATTTGGCCAAAATAGCCGAGTCTGACCTTTAGAACTAGGTCCCTGTATTCCCAAACTGTCGCGCCGCTGGATTCCAATGCGCCGTATTGGAATGAATAATATATTAATATTTGGCCCATTAAGTTATTAGTTATTCAATAGGCTAATTTTCCTAACAGATCAAATCAGTCGCTCTTGATGAAATATCAAAGGCTATATCGTGATTAGGTATACCTTCTGATCGCATAATCTTTTTCAGGCTATTCTATTTTGGCATACTTTTCTTCGCATAATTTGTATTAGCATAAATGTACTGTCGCATAGTAATTATTTCGGCATACTACTTTGTTCGCATAATAAAGATTTGTAATACTTTAACTTGGACTAATTTATATTTGCCTAATGTATACTACGCATATTACTGTTTGGTTGGACTAATGGTTACTAGCCATAAATATATTTCGGAAACCATAATTTTAGTTCCCTATTTGAATAAAACACTTTTTCTTTGTTTAACATCAATTTTAAATCAATTAACATGCATTTTACCTATTGAGTATTTTACATATTTTAGAATGTCTTTTATTCTGTTGCGGGTTTCTTGAATCTAAAATATTAAAATGCGTTACTATCTAATATCAAAGTATAGATAAATTAGGTTAGGTTAGGTTAGTGTGTTGTCCAGGCGCGAAGCGCCTAAACTACGCAGAATAGGGGGTCTGCGTCGCAGACCCCCGTCGACCTCACTATTATTCCCATATATTATATAAGTAGATTATATACACTTGATTTGCCATGTTGAAACAATCGGTTTTCCTTAATCGCTTACATTTTTTTATTACTCACCGTCACTTTTATTCAAAAACTAAATGTGAATCTACAGTCATTCTCCGAATACCGTAGAACGCCTGGATGCTTAGACAAGTTGCCAATCGCTAACGCTTAATCGTCAATCGTAAACAAAAGGCAGCTAACTGTAATAGCATGTCAATCATGCCAGTTGGTAGGCTAATTTTAGGATTAACTATTTGTATGCATCGTGAAATGATGCGTAATAATTATTATGCAGTTTTGTATTTATACTGTGTGATATTAGTTATTATGACGGGTATGCCTATAATGTGTATGCTTTTAAATATTATGCGTAAAAAAATATGCATAAATAGGATTCGCCTTGTCAATATTTCGGCTAGAAGACATTATGCGTAACTATATTAGTACATTCGTTAGTATGCATCCCAATAGTGAACCTCGTGATTACGGTACATGAGGATGAGTCATCATCATATCAGTTGAAAGATGTCCACTGCTGAACATAGGCCTCAGCCAAAGATTGCATAATGGGGCGATTTTGCCGTAATCGCCACGCTTGGCATGCGGGTTGGCGATCACACCCGCCGCATGTCTCCACCGCACTTTAGGGATGGTTCGACTCTTACGTCACCCACGGGAAGAGTTGGGGTGGTGACAAATGTATTCTTAATCGTATTTCAATTTTAGTATGAAAAATAAACTACCAGTAGGTGCTAAAGCGACGTCTCAAAATGCGGCCTCCTCTATCATTGCTGGTATTTTTTAAATCTTTTGAAGAAGAAATGAGTAAATTGTATTTTTATTTTTTATTTCATTGTATGTTTTAAGATAGGTTTTGATTTAACTGTAATTTTTTTATCAATAAATAAACTCACTTCAGTGATCAAAATCTTTTGATAAAATCTGCACATGAAAACATATATTTATGTTAATCGGTGATTATAGAATAGTTATTATTTTTGTTTCAGAAAAGGTATTAAGTTTCTGTAAATCACACAATACTCAACATAAGTTTATTGTAACAATAAAAAGTACAGTATATGCTGCTACACTTGGTACTATTTATTGTTATTGCTCCATTATTTGAAGGTAAATTACCATAATCGTCAATAACAATGATTTATGCTATCAAAGTACACTTTCTGTTGGGAAATAAATATAACTATGGAGGTAGGTTAGGAATTTAAAAATAAATGCAGAGGTTGCACTACAAGTACTATCTTTCGATTACGACTTTACAAAATGTCAGATTCAAGTTCCACAAATCTTTTAAAAGACGATCATAAATACCTGTCTGCGGCTAAACGACATAAATACATTTAATCCAAAACGCTTTAAACTATCTTGAACCGCAACAGAGTTCAAAGAAAAAATTACAAACCAGACAAACCAAACACTCCATCAATGTTTACGCTATTGGAGAACATAAGCTGATTGGTTTAGGTGTCATAATTGCTTGTAAAAATATAAGACTTTAGTCCTTTCGGCTTTAGGATACCAAAATCTTCAGTAGGTATTCCTGTCAACCCCAAATTAGTAGAATAACTTGCTAGCGCCGGAACATTCGTCACCAAGGGAAATACCTTTCTGAAAATAGCTACTGGGCACCTACAAAATTACGCAAGGTGTTCCAGAGTGGCCTCTTTCTCTTATAAATCTTATAATCATTCATGAGAAGAGAATACAGCGATTATAGATTATAGCCCTAAAATGTTATATATATAGGGGTTGTAACTTCTAACTACTAGTGATGTGTTGCCTAGCGGAAACCACCCTTAATTCCTCTTGCAGAATATCGACAAGCAATCTATGAGTAGTACCGACGTATTCATTAAACATTTTTTTTCTATAATGTTATGTTAGAGAGAAGGACGATTTTTCAACTTTATATATCAACCCCACCTCGGACGTTGGTGATCTTGGTCGTTTTTTCTTTGGTATATGACATCCAATATTTATAATTTATATATCAAATTGTCAATAGTTCAATTTTGCGCATTTCTGATATTTGTCTGCCCGTTATAGTATTCCGCGTAAGGGTACTACGTACTTCTTTAGCGAAGCTGGCGGTTGTAGCCGTTTCTGGAGTTAATGGCATAACTTCCCATTATCATGTATATCCGTCAATTACAACCAAAAGGTTAAAGAGCCAGTGACACCCAGGAATCCATAGGATGCAGTAACTGTTCACCATACCGCGAATTTCGAAATTAGATATTTCAAGAATATGTCTCTATTATTGTTGTTATATTCAGGTCATTTTTTCCGCAACTCGACATCAAACGTGCCTATTTTGCGTGGTTCCAACGCTGGCTCAGTACTTGGATTTGTCTCTGACACACCAACCAAGACGTCATTAGAGTAACGGAGACAAATCCTCAAAATTTATGAATTTCGAAGTTCACGGTAGGTCTGCATGCGGCCTATATGCTTGTTTGCCATATATATCGTAAAAAAAGATAACTACCGAAGGCCTAATTCCCGAGCAAATTGCCCACGCCGCCGAATAGGTACTAGTTTTATTACATAAATGGCGTCACGGCACCGAACGAGGATAATAAATACGAACTTAAATTATATGCCTTGCTTTATCTACCCTTACTTTACGTACCATATTTATATCCTGTTTATGTAGATTTAATTGGTATTCTACCTACTAATTACAATTTAAAAGAGTAAACCAACTACTTTCGTATATAAGATACAGAAAATTACACATACCTTAACATAGTACTGTTCTAGGGAACTGTAGATATAGTCATAATTATGATTATAATCTTAAGGGTTATTGGGCATTTTACTTTGGTCGTCCCTCTCTATGTATTTAAGTAGATACTATGCGTATAGCTTGGTATGGTCGAGGAACTTAATTTCCTACCCATTTCGTACCTTGTCATAGTAGCTATAATATGACAGTCTAGCAGCTTTCATATTGATTGTCATTGTGACGACAAGGTACGAAATGGGTAGGAAATTAAATTCCTTGACTGTACCCATATTACAATCCTTGGGCTTACCGTGGGACTAGGTCGATTTGTGCAATAGGGATGATGACTGTAGTTAAAATATTTTTTTTAACATTATGCACGACATAATACACGAAGAAATTATTACTTAGATGTAGATTGCAGTAATTTTTGTACAGAACTTATATTTAATTAATTGAAAAGAACTTAAAAGAGTAGGTCATTTGGCAAATTGGCACAGTACTCAAACGTGACGTCACTTTTGAGTATTTCATATAAAATTCCATACTTAGTGGTGATCGTTTTGACAGTTCGAAAAAAGATGGCTAGGCTAATAGGAGAGGCCTTTGTCCAGCTGTGGACTGATTATAGGCTGATGATGATGATGAGATGAATCAAAACAAGACTAAACGTTGTCGTTATTATTGATGTTTTTTTTTTATTAAAAATACTTTTATTTTCAGTAATGATAATCTATCCCAGTAACCAAATATCATCCTAATGATAATTTATTTTTATTCTAATATTGTCTATACAAAAATAGCTAGGTAAGTTTCTACGCGATGACAGCTGTCAGCGCCATCTTTAATTACTCAGTTCGTTGAAGCGTGTTTAGCATTTTATAATTAACCCCGCTATGGAAAATAAGGGTCCAGTTATGTTTTTAACGTTTTAGATTAATTAACTCAGAGTAATTGGCAATAAAATAATCAATTCAAAATATGATAATAATGTGTGTTGTAAGTAGGTACTCTTCAAAATGTTGTACATACCTATGTCAGCACTCTTTTCAAAAGTAAATCGTGGTAATTCTATAAAAGTGATACTTTTTTTCAGAGTACAGGATGTGAACCTTTTTAATATTACATTGTGCATCAAGGGAGGTAAGTACGGAATTACTAACGAGAGTATTAGAAGCCCGACGCTGTTAGGCTTAGGCGGAGGGCTTTTATGACTCGAGTTAGTATTTCGCTTACCGACGGTGATGCATAACATGTTTTTCATCACACTTGCCGACAAAAAAAATAAGTTTTAAGACATAATATTATTAAATGACGTACTGACATTTCTATTACTCCCTAGGGAATTTCACTTTTCTATTACTCCCGCTACGCACGCAAGCAATGGCGCACTTAGGTAGCAAGTGTGATGAAAATTATGTTACATACACTAAGTAGTAGCTTGATGACAATATCGTGTGCATTGTGAAGTAGTTACAACTTCAATAATATTTTTATGTGAACGCAGAAATCTCATCATCATCATCAGCCTATGATAGTCCACTGTTGGACGTATGCCTCTCCTATTATAGACGCATTAGGAGGTAAATGCCCATAATCACCATGCTGGGCAATAAGCGGATTGGCGATCGCAGTAATGTGTACACTGTGATGACGCTGCTGCCCATCATCATCTTTTATCAAATAATGGTCAGTGACACTTAATCCCTTAGTCGACTCTTACGACACCCGCAGGAGGAGTTGCGGTGGGGACAAATGCATTCTTACTGACGTCACCACACATCAGGCCGGCAGAAATCTCATAAAGATGTAATTAATAATATGCACTGTAGTCCTATCTTAGCGAAAGGTAAAGATATACATTTTCGTGAAATAGTAGTGTCTGTCTCATTTCATTTCTATGTAGACATAAAGCCAAGTTTATTTTAATAGTTGTATTAACACGTAATTATCATTTCCGCGCACTAGCGTCGTGGCTCATTAATTTTTATTTTAACAGCAACGGCTGCGAACTGCGGAGAAATGGTCGGGAACGACCTATATATTCTACTAACGAATAAATATAATACGAGAATATTTACAACTTATTACGGTTTCGCAAATTTATTCACAGTTAATAGTAGTTAATTTTAGAAATAAAATAAAATTTCGAAAGTTTACCACGTGCTTTTCATTAATTTTTCATTAATGAATATTGATTGGTTGGTTGGTTCGTTAGTGAAAAACTAATTGATGGATATGTAGGCTTTATTAAATTTTGTAGGCATGACACTTAGCACGTAATTATGGCAGGTACTTTGTAACATTAACTGGAGGACCATTCTATTTTTTAAAACACGCTTTGTCACCATTAGGAGCTCTTCTACATACTCACTTTTATCGATGCATTGGAACGATTTAATAATCATCAGATCAATACGTTTTTAGGGTTCCGTAGCCAAAATGGCAAAAACGGAACCCTTATAGATTCGTCATGTCCGTCTGTCCGTCTGTCCGTCTGTCCGTCTGTCACAGCCGATTTACTCGGAAATTATAAATGCTACAGTAACGAAATTTGGTGAGAATATGTGATGTATGAACCGCTACAGGATTATGATACTAAATTGTAAAAAAAACCATTGGGGTGGGGGCCCTCCATACATGTAACTGAGGGATAGAAATTTTTTTTTAGTTTTACATAAGCGTGTGGGATATTAATAGAAAGGTCTTTGAAAATGATATAAAGGTTTATACATCACATTTTTATTTAAGCAAATCGTTTTCGAGATATCAGCTCTCAAAGTCTGAAAAATGTGTCCCCCCCCCTCTATTTTTTAAACTACGCGATATAAAATTCTGAAAAAAATATATGTTATGCACATTAATAAACTCTATCAACGATTTTTGGTTTGATTAAATTATCTCCTATAGTTTTTGAGGTAGGTTGATTTAACTGTATTTTTTTAATAATAAATTGATAATGGTACGGAACCCTTTGCGCGCGAGTCCGACTCGCACTTGGCCGGTTTTTTTTTTAATTTGACTCTCCCTTCAGCTGGGGAGTTGACGCCAACAAACCGACACTTTGTTTTGAAAACGTTTCCACTGAAAACAACTGCATATACTGCAAACTCATAGCCCAGTTAGAAAGAGTTGACGATTTTATTCTTTTTGCTGGTGGTATTGTTCGTGAAACATCGTAGTTTTTATTATTTTATTTCTATGATTTACATGTGGGTGGCTGAGGGCTGAACGAAACACGATATTATTTCTACGGCGTTACAAGTTGTTTATTTAGTTGTAATAGGTAGGCATAGGCACAAGCATAACCATTTTCAGATACGTGTAGCGACATCCAGCTTTATTTTCTTTCAGATCACGCGTGTAGGTAGATTAAATCCAAATCTAATCGTAAATACAATATAAACTGTAATTTTATTCCAAAGTTTCCAATTGATTAACAGAAAAAATCATGAATCCACTCACAATTTAAACTGAACAAACGCGACTTATTTATGAGGATATGATGTCTACAGCTAAGGCAATCATTAAACTTTTATATCAAACCAATATTAAATTAACAAAACAGCATTCCTTAGCTTACTTATTAGCCATGCTTCTGGGTTTTGTATGAGTAAAATGCATTGAAATTTGCCAATTTTTTAGTCTTTAAAAGATCTCTCTTACGATGAGATTAAAGTTGCCACGGAAGAAACAAAATTTCCACAACTTATCAATAGATTAATATCAAGCATACCACTAACAGTGGGGTTTCAAAGCCACGTCACGCATTTCATTCAAAGACTGAAACAAGACGAAGGTGCTCCCCTAAATAGGTCAGCGGGCGGGTCCGATCGATCGCGTTCAGCGGGTCAGCGGGAGAACTTGGGACTATAGTGTGGGAATGTTTGTTCTAGGCCGATTTGTTGTGTTTTGGCTTATCGTAGTTATGATTAAAGATCTCATAATTCTCGGGTACAATTTAACATTTGGAATTATTCACTAACTGGTGAAAATATTTGTTATAGATGTTACGCTTTTAGGCTTACGGTTAGAGAGCTGATATGCTGTTCTTGGCATATTTTCTACTTTTTCTTGGAGAACATCACTCTGGAAAAGGAGACTATTACCGCGTATTTGGGATAGCATTGAGAATACCGGGAACTGCGCAACACGACTTGAAAAGTTCCCGATTTTATCGTTAAAACATTTCTCAATAAGGTTTGTGTTGTGGTGGGCACTAGGCTATGTTGTGATAAATACTTATATTTATACAGACATACACGTTGGTCGATTCGAAGAAATCCCAATATGGAACTGAAGAATATCCAGCAGTTCTTGTTAAAAATCGAAAGCCCTGTATTTTGGGTGCGTAAAAGTTTACCAGCACTCGAAGATCTAATGTCGACAAAATGGAATCCATAAAACCTATGGGTCTCCTTTTTTCGTTTGTTATGGACTTCTGTTTCCAAAGGATCGTAAAAAAACCAGTTGGTATTAAGCATCTGTAATTGAAGCTTATGGCGTTTGGCTACGATAAACGTTTACTGTCAGGTGGTTCATATGCTTGTTTGCCACCCACAATTATAACCCATGTTTATCTTTTATCAATTTCGTGGTAGATATCAGATCTTTGTTCTTTTTCGAACCTACTAAGGTGATTATTACAGGCATACGAGTTTACGAGTATAGGCATAAGTAGTGCCATTTTCTTTCACGTCCCGTCAAGAATTCAAGAGTTATCATTGGCGTGACGTAATTCCTCATTTGCACGGTGATTTGCGTCCGTGCAAATGACTGTTTTCCGCCGGCTGTGAAATGTCACCTGTCTGTCTGGTGACCTTTGGCCTAATGTTAGCCCTTTGCGCCCTTGACTGCCTTCGCACTGTTTTGCCAAGTTCTGCACGTGCAGTTTTCAGCATTTTCTCATATGTGATGTAATTTTTGGTGCAGAGGATATTTTTGCTATCATGACATGATCATCAGAATGTATCTTTAGGAAAATTGGAAATAGGCCTCCTTTGTAGGTTGCTATGAGAACCGGCTGTTAGTTACGTTTTATTCGTAACTGATTCCTTCATTCTTCTTTTCTGGTGGCTCCTCAATTCATTTTCCGGTAGGTATTAGGTAGGTAGGTACATAGGTGTTTGCTACTTTTAAAGATTTTGTCTCATGCCATGTTGAATGGACAAACTGGTTGGACTTCAGTTCTCTAAGAAAGGTCTAGGTCAAAAGGTCAAATGATTCTTTATTCAAATGGGCATAACAACAAACACTTTTGAATTGTCATATTTAAGTAGAATAACAAGATTATAAAATAAAATCTACATCTTGTTCTAACACTACGCCATTAACCCGAGAAGATTTAGGTAAGTCTACAAAATCTTTTATTTTCGTCATTGTCATTAGCTGTCGTTTTTCTGGTTCCGTACCTACTCCAAAGGTCACGGCTCGTCTTTTACAAAGGGTCCGCTGTATGTCTGTCCGTCTGTCACCAGGCTGTATCTCGTTAACCACTCAATTGCTCCATATTCAATCGCTGCATGTATAATGTTTAATGGCTCCTATACAAAAAACGTGATTTTTTGTGATAAATTGATATTGCTACGGAACCCTTCAAGCGCGAATCCAACTCGCACTTGGCCGGTTTTCAGGGGTCGTTTAGCCTTTCTCAAGAATAATACCCGTACAAAGACTAGAAGTCTCGTTCTCGAGAACGGCATATACCTAACGATGTAGTGCACTATCTACACAGTAGGTAGCGGGATTACCTAGCGTAGCCTGAATGTAATATTTGGGTTGAAATGAGCTCCCGCCGAGTGCCCACACAATGAATGGAGAATATGCATACCTATTCACACTATGTATTATATTTCCTAGCTTCATTCTTAGCGATTTGTTAACATATTGTAGTTGGGCTCCACACTACAGCCTTGCACGGATATTTAAAGAAGGGAGTTTTTGAAACTCCCACTGGCAACACTCGGAAGTCTCCCTGTCACATCCCTACGCCTCGTCTTCATTCTGTGCTTCCGTGCTCATAGCCTTCGCACGTAACACAATTTTGAAATTTAAATATTTGTAACGGTAAGCAGCCATGCCGAAACGAAAAACTTGCGAAAGCAATGGCAGTATTCGAAAGAAGATCAAACTGCTGGAATTACAATTGCATCGAAATTCCAAACGACAACACAGAATAGTTTATTCTGATAGTGAAAACGCAGGTGAGTTTTTTCTTATTAATTAAAATATATGGTTGTTCTTTCGCTAAAACCTCAATCATTTTAATACTTAAACATAAGTATAAACTATAACAATTAACGTTGGAATTTAACATCGTGATAATCTACCTTCAAAAATAATTAATATTTTTTTCGCGATGTACCCTCATTTGGTAATATTTTATCGCCATGTGTGTGTATTTAATACGAAACAATGAAACAAAAAACGTGATTTTGTGATGCGAGACGCCAACTGGGCTATCTCTTTCACGCAATTTACCAGCTATGGGTATTAGCTGAATTATCCACACGTTATATTACTTATTAATGATGCGAGACGCCAACTGGGCTATCTCTTTCACGCAATTTACCAGCTATGGGTATTAGCTGAATTATCCACACGTTATATTACTTATTAATGATGCGAGACGCCAACTGGGCTATCTCTGTCATATAATTTAAGTAATAAACTTTAGAATATTTTGTATGTGTGATGCGAGACGTCACCTGGACTATCTCTTTCACAAGAAACATACATAACCTACACAGTACGCGCACATATCAACCAATGCATTTGTTTTAGGGTCAGATACTGATACGTCCTCGGAATGTCACGATCAAATTATTTCAAATGCGTCGTCATCGACTTCGAGCGGCGCACAGGTTACTGCACAATCGTCAACGATTGATACTGATGTATCTGCTATACCCGATCCTACTTTGGCCATTGATCTGGATGATGAGATCCTAGAAGTCCTAGGTGACGCGCCGAAATCCGAAACCAAGCTAGGTAAACCGACTCATAAAGATTTAGCATCAAGATGGCAGGAAATCTTAGACAAAGGGTTGGTTAAAGATATGAAAGACAAACTAATTGAAGCCTACCTCGTACCTGAAAACTGCAGTTTACTAGTTGCGCCATCCCTGAACCCTGAGGTAAAGGCAGCTTTGGCTGACAATTTGGTAAAAAGAGATAACGCTATTTTGGCAAAACAAAATCAAATTTCCATAGCGATTGCCGCCCTTAATCAAGCAGCTGAATTAATCATTGCAAAGGAACAACACACCAAGATCTTAAAACCAATTACCGACGCCTGCAAACTTTTGTGTGATAGTCATTATTCAGATACCAAAACAAGACGTGGATTTGTCATTTCAGCCATTAATCCTGATATGAAGGATGCCCTAAGCGACACCAAACGCGACAAGTTTCTTTTTGGGGAAAATGTGTCCGAAAAATTGAAATCGGCTAAATCAATTAGAAAGTCGGGCGCTGATCTTAAACAAGCAAAACAGTATCGTTCGAACAAATTTCATATCAACAACTTCGTAAAAACAGATCGTTATAACGGAAATAATCGTTTAAACTGGAAGACGATGCCTCGGAAGATAACGCCGAAAGCAGACTACGGGAGGACTCGCCAGTCGCAGCGCAGCGTACCTCGATACGGCTCTCAACGACGGGAGACAGCGGAGCGACAAGCGGCGTCCAGGAGCAGCAGGAGGCGATAGACGCACAGGTAGCCTATGCCGGCCGTCTTCGATATTTTTTAGAAAAATGGAAACAAATTACTACCGATCAAACAATTTTATCCTGGTTGCAGGGTTATAAAATTCCATTTACATGCACACCTTCTCGTTCTGATGCACCTTGCGTGTATCCTAAAACAAAAATCGAACATACTGAATTTTCAAACGCTATAACGACGCTGTTAAATATGCAAGCGATCTCAGAATGTAATCATACAGATAATGAATTCTTATCAAATATATTTCTTGTTCCTAAGCCAAATGGGGACAAGAGATTTATTCTAAATTTAAAAAAATTAAATAAATTCATTAAAACTCAACATTTTAAAATGGAGGATTTTAGAACGGCCTCAAAAATCATAACAAAAAATTGTTTTATGGCGTCAATTGATTTAAAAGATGCATATTTCTTAATCCCGATTCATGACGATCATAAACGATTTCTTCGCTTTAAATATAATGACATTTTATACCAATTTAATGTATTACCGTTCGGTCTTTGTACAGCCCCTTACGTGTTCACAAAGTTACTTAAACCAGTAGTAGAGCATTTGAGATCAAACGGTAATATGTCGGTCATATACCTTGACGATATTCTATGTTTCGGTAGAACCTTTACAGAATGTCAGAAAAATATTAATGATACTAAAACCGTTCTAGAAAATATTGGGTTTATAATTAATGTTGAAAAAAGCAGTCTGATACCGCAACAGAAATGTAAATTCCTAGGTTTTATGTACGATTCGGTTACTATGACTCTTAGCCTTCCTGAAAGCAAAAAATCGAAAATTTTGGATCAATTGATTAAATTTAAATCACTCTCAAGGTGCAAATTACGCGACTTTGCTGCGTTTATTGGACTCTTAACTTCTGCCTGTCCAGCCATACAATATGGATGGTTGTACACGAAACAATTTGAAAGGCATAAATATCTTTGCCTGTTGGATAATCCTAGTTATGATCAAATTATCTCAATGCCTAATGAATTTCAGACCGATTTTAATTGGTGGATTGACAATATAGATTCTAATAATCCATTCAGATTTAATAACTTTCAATTGGAAATATTTTCCGACGCATCTTCGAGTGGGTTTGGAGCTTTCTGTAATGGCCAAAAAGTTCACGGTTTTTGGAAAGACAGTGAAAGAAAAATGCATATCAATAGATTAGAATTGATAGCTGCCTTCTTAGGTTTAAAAACATTTGCAAAAAATATTTATAATTGCGAGTTATTACTTAGGATCGATAATGTCACCGCAATTTCTTGTATAAATCGCATGGGAAGCGTTCAATACCCACATCTCAATTGCATATCCCGTGACATTTGGCAATGGTGCGAGGAACGTAGAATCATCTTATTTGCGTCATACATAAATACTCGTGAAAACATTGAGGCAGACCATCTTTCACGTCAAAAGTTTTCTGATACAGAATGGGAGTTATGTGAAGAGGCTTTTCAAGTGATTGTAAATACTTATGGCAAACCTACTGTAGATTTGTTTGCCAGTCGGTGTAATGCCAAATGCCCCAGGTACGTCTCATGGAAGAACGACCCGGAAGCCTGGGCAGTAGACGCATTTACAATCACATGGAAAAATATATTCTTTTACGCATTTCCACCTTTTTCTGTCATATTAAAAACTTTGCAGAAAATTATTTTAGATAAAGCCCAAGGAGTTTTAGTTGTGCCATACTGGCCTACTCAGCCGTGGTACCCAGTTTTGCGAAAAATTGCAATTTCGGACTTTACATACTTTAAACCAAACTTTAAATTATTAAAATCTCCTTTCAGATTGTCCCCACAACCTGAACAAGACGCTTACGTTGGTTGCCGTGAAATTATCCGGAGATCGTTATCACAAAAATCATTAAATGACAAATCGGTAGAAATTATCATGTCCTCTCTTACAGAACAAACGTATAAGCAATATGACAGTTGTATCAGAAAACTGGTTAAATTACTCCAAAAATCATAATATAGACTACTTAAAGCCGTCTATTCCTGACATACTAAATTTTTTATCATACTTATTTGAAAATGGGGCTCAATATGGCACAATAAATTCCCATAAGTCTGCCATTTCCTTACTGTTGGGGTCTTCATATTTTAAAGACGAGAGTTTTAAAAGATTCATGAAAGGAATATTTCGTCTAAGACCAACGGCCCCGAAATATGATGTGACATGGGACCCCGCCATAGTCCTACGTTATTTGTCGAAAAAATTCCCTAATGAATCACTTGATTTAAAAAATCTTTCCAAAAAGTTGTCTACATTGTTAGCGCTTGTTACTGCACATCGAGTGCAAACATTATCGTTGATTAAATTAAATAATATTAATATTGTCGAGAATTCAGAAGTTCTAATTAAGATTCCCGATCGTATAAAAACATCTCGGCTTGATGCTACACAGCCAATATTGAAACTGCCATTTTATGATCAAAATCCAAGTATATGTCCAGCAAGATGTTTAATTACATACATTAATAAAACCAATTCTTTGCGGTCAGGTGATAATAACAATTTATTCATTAGTTATAGGAGACCTTATTCAAAAATATCTTCCCAGCGGTTGAGCCATTGGATTAAAGATACATTAAAACATAGTGGTTTAGATACTGCGGTGTTTAGTACACATAGTACCAGACATGCAG
>JALPQI010011089.1:0-36688 GCA_025490895.1 Thaumatotibia leucotreta
ACTTAATACTTTGTTGACGTGTATTTCAAATACAAAATACAGGGACTAAAATAATTTATTTGAAATACAAAATACGTATTCTTTGAAACTTAATTACTAACATAATATTTTCTTCGGTTACCGCGAGGATTACACATGAAATAAAACTATGAAAACGGATAAACTTCATCCCGACGTTTCGAACACTTTACAGGGTTTGTGGTCTGCGGGCGTGTGTCCACGAACCCTGTAAAGTGTTCGAAACGTCGGGATCAAGTTAAATTTAATAAATATACGCGAGTTTGTCCGTTTTCAAAGTTTTATTTCATTAATTACGAACATTGACAGTTTATAGGCATTGCATAGCCTAGTTCACGAGCCTCAGTCCCCACTCTCCATAAGGTAGGCTGAGAGCTGGACTTTCTACTTTTGTGGATAAAAGTAAAGATTTTATTTTATCAAAATGGGACTTAATCGCGTACAGTAAGGTTTATTTACCTTATTTCGATATTATGTTCATTAGATGTCCCATATTTCACGAATTTTAGAAATTAATAACGCATTCCCCCTAAATCGGTTTCTTTTACCTTAAAGCACTCTGAAAATAAATTTCAGTTTATTCTTGTAATTGAAACCCGTGCCGACTTTCATGCCATTTCATACAAGGTACGAAAATGCCAATTTTTTTTCTTTTTTTCTATGGCATTAACTTAACTACTGCCTAATATAAACATTTTTCCATAAAATTAAACTGACGAGAACAGAAAAACAATAGGTAGGTACCTATATTATTATATTATCAACTTACTGTCTGAACAATTTTTTTCATATTAATTTGTGTGGGAATTTCAGATGAAAATCGGCACGGGTTTCTGTTACAGGAATGTTCTTGTTTTCCAGTGTGATTTGGGGTTAAAGAAACCGATATAGGGGTATGCGTTATTAATGTTATTATTATTAATTTCTAAGATTCGTAAAATATGGGACACCCTAACGTTCATGGTAGAGAGGGGATCATGTCCGTAACACCACGCCTGAAACCTTGATACCTACATAATAAATATAATAATGTGTGAAAATCGTGTTAGTTTAATTATTTATGTCGTGTATATGTATAATGTTAACTAATTTATTTTAACTACAGTCATCAATGTCATCATCCCTATATTGTCTCAAGAAACACGACAATTGTATCGAAATTCCGACACAGGCCGAACCTCATATCAAGAATTAACGTAATTCTTCTAAGCTTTGTGACAATTGTCACGATCTTTGGAAAATAAAAAGAAGTTTATTAACGATAAAACAAATTGACCTAGTCCCACGGTAAGCTCAAAAGGCTTGTGATGTGGGTACCAGGCGCCGATAGATATTATATAGAAACTTAAATACATAGATAGCCATGACATGACCAAGGAACAAATATTTGTGATAAATAAATACACAAAGATTGCCCTCGCCGGGATTCGAACCCGGAACCTCCAGCTTCGTAGACAGGGTCACTACCAACTAGGCTATGGAGGCTGACAAATGATGAAACGATGTAATAACATGTCTTATAAATAATTCCATGTTAGTGGCAAATAAGCAGTGGTCGGATATCCCGGTGCAACACCACGGGATACCAAGTAGAAAAGTTAATATGGATATGACCTCAATTCCCGGGTTTAGTTTGAAAAAAATATAGATATGATAGGTATAGTTAAAAAGGCAGCTCAACGGAGGGACGCAACCTTACAATTGTTGAAGCCTTAGAAATTTTCGATGAAATTAGAACAATTTGTAAACTGGGTTCAAGTTTGGCTACACAGATTAAATTAGAAGCAGTAATGGCACGAAATCCAGATTTGGATGACATTAGAGAATACGCAGACCAAATTTCAAATAATACCGCATCTGATGAAGTGTCTCTTTACAAATTTGCTCCACTGACATCCGTAGAAGTGGAAAGGACTTTTTCGGCGTACAAATGGATTTTAGATGTGAAAAGGAATCGATTGAAAATAGAGAATCTAGAGAAAATAATGATATGCTATTTTAACTTTATAGAACCTAGTAAGCCATAAATCTTTCATAAAATACATATATTTACTCTAATGTGTCTGCATAGGTGTGTCAAGTCTTCATGCTTAAAAATGTTTGATTTTATGTTACATACACGAAGATGTTTAATCCGTAACCAGGTATTTTTTTTTTAACTTAGTAATTGATGAGCTCACCTGTACCATTCAGTGGTTATTGGATACAATTTTTCTTTAACTTTAAATTAATAACATTTTGAGGTATCTGCGGGAAACCTCACCTAAAATGTTTAATTTAGGCTGGGTATGGATATTGTTTTAATCCTGATCACGGATTAAAATAATCGTGTATTATATGATATTTCTGTTTTTTTAGGTTCGCAATTTCTAGAAGTGGAACATATTGTGCCTTAGTAAAAAGCTTCTATTTTTAAAGCTAAACTCTTTTATTTAAGAATATTCATACCAAAAGGCTATTTGGTACTAAGGTCAATATTAAACAAAATTTATAACCTATCTTTTAAAATAATTGTCGAAATCGCTTAATAATAAACGCTTGTATGTACATATTGTACATGCACTTATTTTGCGTTACAAAATATTACTAAACTTTACTGGATGTAATTTTGTGGAATCCCGTGGTATATCCATATTAGTATAATGTTTGAGGTCATTCACCCCTTGTTGCACCGGGATATCCGACCACTGCAAATAAGGATCATCCAATGATAAGCGGTAGTGGTAGCCTATGGAAGCCTGTGACGTCATTGAAAGTGATATTTCATTGTCGCACCTATCACCATGGTGCTCTCAATTGAACTTTGTGGCAGTCTTTTTCTACCCCAAGTGCATTAGCAATGTACAGTCGACGTCAAAGATATCATTACGGTTTAGGTGCCAAAAATATATTTACACAACTTTATTGCCTTGATATTAAGGTCGTGTAAATATATTTTTGGCGCCTAAACTATAATTATATCTTTGACGTCGACTGTACAAGTTGTAGAACATTCTCAAAATTGCGGGAATATACTCGGAAATTTCCAAGAATTTTCATGAGAATTTAAGAGATCTCATTGAGAATGTTGCCCATGAGCACTTATAAAAATGTGTTATAAATAATTATTTTAAATCGTAAATAAGTAAACGAGGCAGTAAATTAAATATAACTCATAAGGCATGTACACATCTAGTACGGTCTTGGCTTGATTAGATTATTTGTTAAATTGAGATTCCCGAGAACATTCTCTATGCAAGTTTCGCAACTTATGAAACTTCTAGGTACAATGCTAAAGTGCATTAAATTCCGTTTCCATGGAAACCATTGCACCTCTTTCCCATTAGAATATCGTTTTGTGCACGTTGGATAAAAATATAGTGTCTTCAGACGCAGTAATATAGCTTCAGATATAAATATGTATGCACATATTTCCTTATTCCAATGCTTTAAGGTTCATAGTTGTGTACATATTAATGGAAGGCACGTGTCAACGAAGCCTTTGTTTTGGGAACGTCTTTGCTTCTCGTTATTTGGAGTCATCGCAGCGTGAAGCGAGAATGCATCAGACAGGGGTTCACAACCATTTCAGCAAGATTTTTGTTAACACTTTTTTATTATAGGTATAAAATTTGTGCTTTTTAGGTACATAGATTTGTTAAAAAACAATGGAAACTATAGGTCTAGTTTAAGTGAAGAAATTGTATGAATTTTTTTGTATGACCGTTTGTTTCATATCCGAATAAAATAAATAATTTAAAAAAATCATCATTTTCTATCTATGCTGTTTTTATTGTTAATTAACAAATAATAATATAAAAATTGAATCTAAAATATTGACAAGGGTTGTGGCTCAACTTTGGGTGAGAACAAGTGGCAAATATTATCTTTAGCATCTTTTTCTAGAGCCTTATATTATGCAACTGTGTTTCAAAACTTGCAGCAATATCTTGCAGGTGTAAATCTGGTGTATGAGACTATTCCAAGAGAGATCATTCCAACCGAAAATATCCGAAAATAACCAAAGTCAGTGGTGAACAGACTTATAACTATTTTACTTTTCAGCAGATAAAAGTTCACATCTACATATCTACCAAGATAAGTACACCCTAACGCATTAAAATACGTTTTTTCCAACTTATCGTAGATAACTTAGCTCTACTAGTGGCGGGAAACTCACATCCCACGCTGAAATGGCAACCCCTCATACTAGGTTCTATAAGACATACGTCCTTTTCATTAGCAAGTAAGTCACCCCTTTTTACGAGATGACTAATGGTGTATCCGTGTTCGTGTGCCTCCAGGATTTCCCGGCGGAACTTGCGCGGCCTCCCGGATAAACGCGGCATTTATTACGTAATCATAACGAACGATATGAATGTGAGAGGCCTGATTGAGTTCCATTCTGTTATTAAAGGAAAACTAGTAAGTCCATTTTGGTAGCTAGCGTATTTGAGCGATAATATATTTATTGTTATATTTATCGTACGTAGTGTTATTGATTGGTGTTTTGTATTCAGGCCTGGTTGGTGTCTTTATGAATTAGTGGCGTGACCTAACTGTATTGACTTACTATCGCATTTTAAATATATTTTGAGATCATTTCCTCCAATACGGCTACCTTATTCTATTGCCACCAGGGATCGATATCGGTTTTTTCTCTATACAAAAGAACGGTTCTAATTTCGTTGTTTTTCATTCTTTGGTATATAAATTCTTTGTTAATGGAGGAATTAAAAAACACGATGTTGTTATTTACATAAAATATTGAGTACTAAATATAGAGTGTAAAACTTGAAAGCACATTTATGACACGTTTTTCGACGGCTCCTATAATTCAAAAGTTTAACGACGCGAGAAGCCCGATTTTGGTTCCACCACTCATAAGAGAATACATGACAATTGTACTACTTTTGTTTGGGTTGTCGATCTCTGTGGGCACGTGGTCGCGGTTCGAGTCGCGAGTCGTTTTCGCTCGCAATCATCACTCGAGTACGTGAACTAATATGCCGCATGCGAACACGTCTGTGACGTCACTGGCAAAGAAAAATGTCCATAGATGAGGAGTGTCTTTTCAAAAGGGCTTATTTCCACTTATAACTTATTTTGGGAAATGGGGAAAAACATAAATCCACGGTTTCCATTTCGAAATAATAGCTTTTTTCTCGATATTATATTAAATTAAGTTGCTATAAATGGTATGGCACTACATAAATTGCTTAATCTAACTACTTAATTATGTTAATTAACATTTTTTTCCAGAGTTAAGTCCTTTTGATGCGAACTTTTGGGAATTAAGCCGTTTTGTTGCGGCCTTGTGAGAAATAAACCTTTTTGATTTGTACATCACAGAAATAAACTCTTTTGAAACGGATACATTTTTATTGTGAAATTAACACTTAACAACTACTACAGCAAAAAGCTAACTTAAGTTTAAGCAGAATACATTTTAAACGTGAACTTCTTCTGCATCATCTTCACAACAATCACATTCGACTTCGTCTCGATTTTCTTTTGCTGATACATTACATATATTATAATCTAATACGGTTCTATACCAAACCAGCTCCGGTAACCTAGTCCAGTCGTCTCCAAACTGTTTTTTAAGCAAATTTTCTACATCCTTTTTTTTAGAATTTAAATTTTAGAGTCCTACAAATAGTTCTGATTCAACGTAGATAAAAAAAATGTTTAATACATACTTATAAAAGGCCTATTTGTCTCTCATATTATAAGAGAGAAATAAACCCTTTTGATCCGGACTTAGATTTTTAAATTAGTTTTTTTTTGAGGACAAGAAGACTTATTAGAACTTGAAACTCAAAGTATATAATTATGTATTTCTCTACTTTTAGCAAAACTACATTCATAGTTAAAAAAGTTGAAAGTGGAAATAAGCCTTTTTGAAAAGACACTCCTCATCTGTAATTTTAGTTTGACATGACGTGAGTTCTATTTACATAATTTTTAAAAATAAGGTTTAATTTATGTGTATGTCATTTTATTGAATTGTAAAATGAATATGTACCTAAGTGTTTTGGTTTAAAATACTGTAAACTTGCATAATATTGGAAATAAATAAATTAAAAAAACTAACTATGACTGCAAAAAAACAATTTTATTATAAAATTTTAATGCAAGAAAGCATAATACAACAACAACACAAAATTTAAACACGTTATAACAAACCTAACCTGGGTGGTTAAGGTCGCAGAAAGAGGACCCGGGCCGTGTCCAAGATTACTGCCTTTTGAATCTATATAAATATTACAATAATATATATATAATAAAAATTAAAAAAATAATAAAAAATAGTTTAGTTCAGATACTTCAGATCAGAGATCCACATGAATGTTAACACAATTTAGCTTATAACTATATAATATTGTATCATACTACGTAAATATAATTTAACAGTTACACTCGCTTGTCACGTGTCATTTAGTCACTACGCGCAACATTTTTCCATTGTTATGAACAGAGATCGGAAAAATGTGCGTCATTGTTCGCAATAATGTGGACATGACTCCTTAGTTGATTGAATAATTTTAATCATTTTCAGAAAATTACAATTTTGACACCGGGAATTATGAAAACCTTTTTAAATAGTCACCTTAAAGCTTCGAAATCAAATTTCAAGAAATTATTCGTTTAATTATTCATTTAATCAATTGACATTTAAACAATGACGCACATTTGTTCGATCCCTGATTATGAATATGAAGCACAGGGTGCTTAGACAAGTTGCCAATCGCTAACGCTTAATCGTCAATCGCAAACGAAAGGCAGCGAACTGTCTTTGTCGCACTAATATGAAAGAGTGACAAAGAAGAAAAACTACGATACTCAGCGTTAGCGATTGGCAACTTGGCTAAGCATCCAGAGCCCGCGTTCACGCCTCGCGACTGGCGAGCACGGCGCGTACTCCAATTAAATTTACATAAATTAAATGTACTGCGTGCTTGTATTAATAGGTGTATAAATTTCAGTCCGGTTTTAACCTCGCAACAAATAATACGTGTGCTTATCGCTCAAGTTGTCGTCTGTTAATTGTTGTGTGAACATAGACCTTATCTCAGTGAATTTTAAGTCGATATTAGTTCAATCCAGTTCAGACATTTATCATATTGAAGTTAAAAGTTTACTAGTACCAATACTAAATAACTACTGTTGCCTGTGGTTTTTAACATTTTGGTTGAATCAGTTTCCGAAATGAGGACTTCTCGCACGCCCCCCAACGAATTCTATCCTATGGGTGGCTCACAGCCGGATCTTTCGAAAATAACAGGTGATGATCCACAACACCACGTTACTCTTCGCAAAAGAAAACAGCGAGAGCATGACTGCAGTATTAAAGATGACTTGGCCGACTTCCACAAGCAAATTATGGAAAGTCTGGCTACCACTACGAAAACGCAAAATGAAGCCTTGCAAGTAATGAAACGCGACATCCTTGAAGACATAAAAAACCAAATAGATTCTGTTAAATTGCAAAATGAAAAAATTTTGGAGGAGCAATCGCATATAAAGACTGATTTATCATGTTTGAAAGCCAGGGTTTCATCCGTTGAAGAGAAAAGTTCTTCTTTGGAAGGGGTTGCCGAAAATCTTGCAGAGATAAAAGTGACTATCAAGAACTTAACCGTCGAGAATAATAATATCAAGCAGTTTGCATTGTTGAACAATATTGAAATCTCAGGCGTCCCTTTCGTCAAGGGTGAAAATTTGTTTTTCATTCTCCGTAATATATGCCTAAAAGTCGGCTACACCCTTCAAGATACTGACATAGACATGATACACCGTGTTCGCCGATTTCAAGCTGAACAAAGCGATTCTCACTCTAATGTGCGCCCACCCGCCATTATAGTTAAGTTTACCCAGCGTAAGCGCAAAAACGAATTCCTAGCTGCCGTGCGCGCAAGACGCGGCCTCACTACAGCTGATATTGACATGCCCGGACCAGCTTCAACTCTTTACCTAGGCGATCACTTGACACCGGCAAACAAATTATTATTAAAGCGCGCTAGGCAAATAAAAACAGAACATAACTATACATTCCTATGGACCCGCGACTGCAAAATATTTATACGCAAGAATGAAGGGTCAAAGGTCATCCATATTGCTGACGAATCTACACTGCAGCGCCTGGTGTGACTAAATGTTGCGAATTACTTAATAATGTTCAATAGGGTTATCGCATACTTGTTATATATGCACAACACTGGTAAATATTTATTGTGTCAGGGATTGTTTTTACGTTTATTTATATGTAAAACCAAAATAAAACTATTGATTTGTTATTTTTGCCTCGTTATACTGAATCCATGTACTTATTTACGCTTTCTAACCAACATTTTTTTATATACATACATACGTCATTTCCCGCTATGCAATGTTTTTTTACATGTTTACCTATGTTGTTATAAATTGCGCACTGTTTATTACCATGCAATTCTCTCGTCTGAGTGCAACTCTGATACCGCAAAGATTACATAGTTCAACTTATTCCAACGATTAATAGTACTATCATAAACGGTTATTATCAAAACGTTAGGGGCCTACGTACAAAATCACATAACTTTCTCTGCCAAGTGACACAGTCCAATTACGATTTCATCTGTTTAACTGAAACTTGGTTAACGGCTGATTTCTACGATCGAGAGTATTTTCCTAATAATTATAATGTATTTCGCTGTGATCGGTCTGTGGCGGATAGTGGTTTATCCCGTGGAGGCGGGGTGGCGGTGGCGCTGCGGGCGGCCCTCCGCCCGCAGCTCCGCGACTGGCCCGTCCCCTCGAGAGCCCACTGTGATTGTATATGGGTCTCACTGCCCTTATCAACACTTACTGATAAGCATAATGCATCATTGCCGCAGTCTGTTCATAATGATGACCGTGGTCGCTATTTAAACATCTGTTGTGTTTATTTACCTAATGGACCTAATCACCGTGAAGCGCTGACTGATTTTACTGACCTTGCTAGTCAATTAATTGTTGACCGACCCGAAGATTTATTTTTAATCACAGGTGATTTTAATATACCGGATGCTGTTTGGGTAGGTAGCCCAACTTCCAAGGTGCACTTGGCCACATATAGTAGTTTCGGCACTCGTCTAATTTCAAGAGTTCCTCTCTTACACCGGAACTAATCAATACAATTATATTGTCAACGCAAATGGTCGTATTTTAGACCTAATTTTTTATAATGATGGTTGTTGCGTAACCGCTTGTGACTCTCCACTAACTCCTGAAGACTCACACCATAAATCACTTTGCATTGATTTAAAACTTGACTTTATCTCTTATTTAAAACCTGCACCACAATATAAGCATAATATTCACTTGGCTGACTTCAGTAAAATTAACTCGGAACTTAGTGCAATTAATTGGACCGAATTCTTTAAAAATTTACATTTAGATGATTGTATAATGAAATTTAACAACTTACTAAAAAAAAAAAATCATGAACACGCTCCGTTACGTCATATACGCCGTTCACCCTCTTCTGTCCCTGTTTGGTATAGTAAACCCCTACAAAAAATACTAAGAGAGAAACGTAAATACCATAAACTGTGGAAGTTATATGGCAATCCACTAGATTACCAAAGTTTTAGTATGCTACGTAAACGTGCCAATAAAATGGAAACCGCCTGTTACAACAACTACATATCTTATTCTGAAAGTAAAATTAAAACCTATCCTAACTATTTCTGGACATATGTTAAATCAATTTTTTCTAAAAATAAACTACCTCAAACTATGAATTATAACGGCATCAGTAGTTCTAACGGTGAGCAAATATGTAACCTATTTAATAATTATTTTCACTCAGTGTTCGAGCAGCCGAGTAATAATAACACTTTTGACGATATTCTGAAAACCTCATCACCCGATTCTTTGATAGATTTAAGTTCAATAGAAATTAACTCACATATCGTAGAAAAATATCTAAAAACAGTTAATGTCAATAAAGGAGCCGGTCCAGATGGGCTACATCCCCTCTTAATTAAAAGTTGCAGTTCTTCTCTTACAGCACCTATCACTATACTTTTTACTAAGTCCCTAAAAGATGGTTATGTTCCCTATATCTGGAAACAGGCATGGGTCACTCCAATACCTAAAGGTGTAGTTAGTCGTGACATAGAGAAATACCGTCCGATTTCCAAATTATGTGTTTGCGCTAAATTATTGGAAAAAATCGTAACTGATCAACTCTTTGGCGTCGTACGCCGCATCATTATTCCCAATCAGCATGGTTTCTTCAAAGGTCGATCAGTCGAAAGCAATCTCTTAACTTTTACCGATCTCATTTTAAGCGCTATGGACGATGGCTTTAGCGTTGATGCTATCTATGCTGATTTTGCTAAAGCCTTCGATAAAATTAGTCACCACACTTTATTAACGAAGCTTTGGCGACTGGGAATTCACGGCGATTTGTTCCGTTGGGTAAAATCTTACATTGAGAGCAGAGTCCAGTCTGTAGTATTGCTTGGTTTTCAATCCGAATGGAAGTCTATTAGCTCAGGTGTTCCTCAAGGTTCGCACTTGGGACCTTTGTTGTTCACATTATACATTAATGATATTTCAAAATGCGTCAAAAATTCTAATTTGCTGCTTTATGCAGATGATACAAAAATTTTCAGGATTATTAAAGATGTAAATGACTGCATTCAGGGTTGGGCAAAATACTGGCTTATTGTATTTCAAATACAAAATACTAAATACTTAGTTGACGTGTATTTCAAATACCAAATACTAAATACTTTGGTGACGTGTATTTGAAATACAAAATACAAAATACAGGGACTAAAATAATGTATTTCAAATACAAAATACTTATTCTTTGAAACTTAATTACGAACATAATATTTTCTTCGGTTACCGCGAGGATTACACATGAAATAAAACTATGAAAACGGATAAACTTCATCCCGACGTTTCGAACACTTTACAGGGTTCGTGGATCCACGCCCGCAGACCACAAACCCTGTAAACTTACATTTAATTAATATACGCGAGTTTATCGGTTTTCATAGTTTTATTTAATTAATTACGAACATCGACAGTTTATAGGCATTGCAAAGCCTATGGTCGTTTATGCATGTTCACGAGCCTCAGTCCCCACTCTCCATAAGGAGGTAGGCTGAGAGCTGGTCTTTCTAATTTTGTGGATAAAATAAAATATTTTATTTTGTCAAAATGGGACTTAATCGCGTACAGTAAGGTTTCTTTACCTTATTTCAATATTACCTACGTTCATTTAGGGTGCCCCATATTTTACTGACTATGATCGTCGAGTCAACATCCCACATGGCGGTTATCTCGTGGGCCAAGTCTAGGTACTTACAGGAATTGTCCTTCTCAGCCTTCACGAGATTCTCAACATGGGGGATGGTGACGTCGACGAGCACAGCCCGGCGCTGCGATCGATCTACCAGCACGATATCAGGCTTATTGGCTACAATAGTCCAGTCGATCCCAATAGAGCGTTTCACGACCATTTTCGAGAACTGTTGCAGTTGTGTACTTATAGTATAGCACTTTGACGTCCACAAGGCCGTATTGAAGAGTAAGCTGCGGGTGTATAATACTGGCTACGAGGATATGTCTGTGCAAGTACTCGGTGTTAGCAATCTGAGAACAACCGGAAATAATATGCCTGAGTGACTCACCGGGACGGCGGCATGCCCGACAAATGTCGACAGTACCGTCCTTCAGGATATATTTCCGGTAGTTATTCGTCATGATAACCTCGTTAGCAATTGCACAGGCAAAACCCTCGGTTTCTCCGAAAAGGTCCCCGAATCGTAGCCAGTTCACCGACGCGAGCAGATCTACGTCTACGTTAGGTCCCGTGAGGGCCTTGTAGAACGGTCCGTGTAGCTCCTTGCTCTTCCATACCGCCTTGCGGTCCTCGGTGCTTAGTACCACAGGTTTGCGCCAGTTCTCTTTTGCCAATGAGAGCGGCATGAGGTTCCGGTCTACTGCCACCACATCACGATGCATCCCGCACTCATTGTTAAGAAAATAGTTTCTAAGATTGTACACCTCGTGGTTGTGGAGGTTTTTGGCATTTAAGAAGCCGAGACCCCCACACCTCCGCGGGTTGTACAATCTCATAACTAATGAGCGCGGGTGTAGCATTCGATGTGTGGTGAGCAGTGTACGGACCCTTCGATCCAGGGCGTCCAGCTCAGTCTGAGTCCACCTTAGCACGCCAAAGGAGTATGTGAGTATGGGCATTACCCAAGCGTTGAAGGCGCGCACTTTGTTGCCTCCTGACAAAAGACTGTTAAGTACTTTTGTGCGCCGGCTGAAAAAGCGCTCCTTCACCGCCTGTCTAATTCCCATATCTTCAATACCCAAAGACTGCGACATACCAAGGTATTTATAGGTTTCTGCTTCCGAGATAGATCTGAACGATATTGTCTCAGAAAGCTGTAAATTTGTTGAATGTACTACTTTCCCCTGCTGCACATGCATAACCGCACACTTATCGACACCAAACTCCATATTGATGGCACTACTGAAAACTTCTGTGGTTCGCAGTAGCTCCAACAAGTCTTGACTATTTGGCGCAAATAATTTGAGATCATCCATGTACAGAAGGTAAGAAATGACTTCACTCTCTCTCCGAAGCCGGCAACCTAGTCCTGAATCCTTCAACAAGGTGCTGAGGGATTCAGAGCTAGGCAGAACTATAAGGGACTCTGACTGTCACCCTGGAATATTCCTCGCTCGATCCTTATGAAGTACTGCGGGCCAGCGGGGTCATCTCCGCCTACTGGTTGACGAACGAAGGACTGTGGTCCACTGCCCCATACACGCGCCGAGAAAGGATCTTAAAGCTGCATCAACTTTATACAGCTCCAAGACCCTTTTCAACCATGAATGAGGCACCGAATCATAGGCCTTCTTGTAGTCAATCCAAGCGGCGGAGAGGGCCCCTTTGTTACGCCGGACTTGCTGGCAAATGGTCATGTCGATGATGAGGAGCTCTTAAGTACCACGGGACCCAACCCTACATCCGTTTTGAGCAGAGGCCAGAACATTGTTCGCAACAATGTGCGTGTTAATTTTTGATCTCAAAATGGATGTAAGGAGCTTGTAGAGTGTAGGCAAGCACGTGATAGGTCGGTAGTTTTTCGGTTCCGTGGTACTATCGGACTGGTAGAGCAGGAAGGTTACACCTGTTGCTAAGGAAGGAGGCAGGGAACCAAGCTCAAGGGCTTGTTGGAATTGCGCTGCTAATCGCGAGTGTGAGCACCGAAACCATTTTAGCCAGAAGTTGTGCAATCCGTCCGGTCCAGGACTTTTCCAGTTCTGGGCAGGTCGAATGGCACAACTTACGTCATCGGGGCTGATGGCAACTGCCTCCATAGTTTCGACGCTCTCGCACTCACATTCAACAACGTTCATCCAATCGCCCTCGATGTCTCCGACGGGCACCGACCAGATGCTACGCCAGAAATGTTATTATTATTAATGTCATAAGGCCAGCCTTAACTCTCCAGATAAATACCGCGAAACGAACCAAGTGATTTGACACTTGACACCTGGCCTACCACCGAGAAAATCGAAATTCGTAAATTTCGAATTTTTTTCTGTCACTCAAACGAAGGCGTCATTAGAGTGAGAGAGACAAATCCTCGAAATTTACAAATTTCGAATTTAGAACTCCGAAGTTCGCATATTTCGGTGTGATAGAGACAAGTCCCCGAAATTTGCGAACTTCGATGTTCGCGGTAGGCCAACTGACATTGACGTTTGACTATGACATTCACCCAGTGTTGCTATTGTTACGATCACAGTGTCCTAAAGGGACTAACACAAACAAAATCATTTAAGTAATGTATTTTCTGGAAATGTATTTTAATACCTTAAGTATTTCAAATACAAAATACAAAATACATGCGAGTGTGGTATTTGAAATACCAAATACAAAATACTCTGTCAAGCAGTATTTGAAATACAAATACAAAATACGTATTTGTATTTCAAATACGTATTTCAAATACAAGTAATTGAAATACTGCCCAACCCTGACTGCATTAAACTACAAGAAGATCTGAATAATCTAGTTTCCTACTGTGGTGCTAACAATTTATTTTTAAATTTGGACAAATGTAAAGTTATCACTTATACTAGAAAGAAAACGAATATTGACTTTAAGTATGATCTTTTAGGGCAAACGTTGGAAAGAGTTACTCAAATTCGCGATCTTGGCATTTTAATGGATAATAAGCTTACTTTTGTTCCTCATCTTGACAATATTTTAAACAAATCGTATAAACAACTTGGTTTCATTTTGCGAGTAGGTAAGCCTTTTAAAAATCCTTTGACATATAAAATCCTTTACAATAGTTTTGTACGCAGTCATCTAGAGTTCGCATGTTCGGTTTGGAAACCGAGCCACGCTTTTCATATTGACAGACTCGAAAGAGTGCAAAAAAAATTTGTAAAATCACTCGCGTTTCGGACCGGCCAGTCTTACACCGATTACACGGATACCTGCAAACATTTTAATATGCAAAAACTAAGTGATCGACGTGATGCGGTTGACTCTGTCATGCTTTTCAAAATAATTCACTCAATGTTAGAGGCCCCAACGTTACTGCATAAAATAAACTTCAGAGTTCCACGTAGACGGGAGCGTCAATGTCGCAAGAAAAACCTTTTTTCTGTACCTCGCAGTAGGACATGTTATGCCGGGAATGTATTTATTAAGCGTGTTTGTAAATTATTTAATGATAACGATAAACTGGAAGGCGTAGATATCTTTAACTGTACAATAACAGTCCTGAAACAGGCGTTCAAATAAAATTCAAATAAAATATAATGTTATATAATAATAAGTCTTGTACGGTAACGTCTAATAATATGTGTACATTTCGGAACGTATGCCAAAGGTATAAGGATCAAAATCGTATACGTATTGTTAGAGCCGACCGCGTACACTGTATGTTATGTCATAAATCTCAACTCTGTAATTTTTACTCAAGTGGCAACTGTTCTTAATATTCTTAATATTATGTTCCATAAATTTACGATGGTTTGTAACTATAGTGAATTCCTACTTACTTTTTTGATGCGTATTAGCGACGTATTATTTTTTTCTGTAAAGTCATGAAACTAAAGGTCTGTTTGATATTTTCTTAGTCATTTGTTCATTGTAACTGTACGACTGTTTGTTTCTCAATAAATAAAAAAAAAAAAAAAATAAATAAAATAGTACATTACGACACAAGTGCGAAAAACACGAAATTCGAAACGAGTGGCGATGTCTTAAATCGACACGAGTTACGTTTTTGCACGTGTCTCGTACGACGTTTCATAGTACAGATGGCCCTCCGAAGTTTTGGACCTGACGTAAAATGACACACTTCTCGCATTAGAGCCTAAAAAGTACACCATCTGTACTAAAACAGTACATTTCCTAACTAGTGCGGGAAAACTTTTTTTTGGCGAGGGTGAAAGTTGGAGCCCGAGTGAAATGAGGGCGACAATCACCCGAGTTGAAAAAAAAATTTGCACGTGTAAGGGACGATATTTTTCATAACAAGTGCGTCTAAAAGAGAAACTACCGCGCGCGAAGCGTGCGCAAAGTTCGTTTTTGTTCACTAGTTAGGAAAATTAAGTTATCCATTTTTATTATCTTCATGCACCATTTTAGCGCTCCAAAATAGACGCATCCCGTCCCCAACATAATTATGTTGTAACAACTCAAACTCACATTAATTGCTACAACATTACACCACAACATACCACACTCGTAATTGGTAACCGATATGACGCAAACGCCAACTATTTCTGAAGGACGTATCTCACTTCACTGTTTAATAATAATTCAACTTTATTACATGTAATCAAAGTCCAATTTTGTTAAAACGTAGTTGTTAATACAGGGTTTTTCATGTCGGGAATAATAAATGTAAAATTATTTTTGAAATTATCATGGTTTTACTTTTAATTTTGTTTGGTGAGTTCTGATTTCAGTTGCTTTGTAATAGGGTTGAGTTTGTGTTGGAATGATTTAATGAGGCATGTGTGTTACATTTCACTTGTATACGAAAAAGTTTTACTTATTCACGCTGAGTAAGTGACACTAAAATAACTGTAACACTTCATATATTGACCATATACAGTACAACCCTGGAAGAAAACTAAATCCTTGAGCTAGCTCATTTTACTTAAAGGAGACAACATTTTCTAAGACCAAATGTTTGTTAGAGAAACTTTATCCTGAATATGAATACTACCGATTAGTATAATAAAATAAATTTATTTTTTTAAATTTTAGTAGGTTCGAGTCCCGAGCGAAGCAAGCGAGTTTAAAAAAATCTTTTAATGAAGATTTGTTTCCTTTCAAAAATAAAGGAATGTCTCCTTTAAGTTAAATGAGCTAGCTTAAGCATTTTAAGTAGTTTTCCTCCAGGGCCTGAGTTTAATTTCCACACTGTATACAGGGAGGGATTTTGTAATACCACCTGAAGGGGAAGTATTAATACTGTAGATAGAAAATTTACCTCAAAGAAAACATTCTTTTATTTTTTAAAAGAAAGAAAACTGCATTCAAAGATTTAAAAAAAATAGCTTATCGTATCTGGTATTCGAGCCGACTAAAATCTTAAAAATGGCACCCTGTATTTTTATTGCATCGATCGTTAGGTTCTACTATAAGGATGAAATCTCTCTAATAAACTTCATAGATTAAATGAAAGGAAATCACGTAGTAATCTGAAATAAATTATTTTATTCGAATTCCTATGAAAAATTTATATTCGTTACACATAACAAACTTGGCTATACATCATATTGTGTTAAATTCTGATAATGTAAAGTTTTCATGCAAATAACAACAGAATTTATTATTAATAAGAATAATAAGATTTAAAACCGCTAATTACGGGCTAGCGGCGTCCCTCCGTGAAGAAATTCATTTACAACAACTCCGAAATATCGGATGAAAAAAAATTCCCTTTATTCTTATTGCCGTCACCACACGGCAATAAGAATACATTTGTCACCACCCCAACTCCTGCTGTGGGTGTCGTAAGAGTCGGCTAAGGGATTGAAGTGTCACTGACCATTATTTGATAAGATAGATGATGGGCAGCAGCCTCATCATAGTGGACACAGTACTGCGATCGCTAATCCGTTTGCCCAGCGTGGCGATTATGGGCATTTACCTCCTAATGCGTCTATACGCATAGTTAATAGGAGAGGCCTACGTCCAGCCGTGGACTATCATAGGCTGATGAAGTAAGTAAGTATATATATCGAATGAATGTAAGTAAATGAAGTAGTAAGTTATAAATATCGAAAACGTAATCCAAATGTACAGTCAAGTGCAAAAATAAGTATCGAAAGAATCCGCTTATAAATATGTTACGACGTTCTTATTACACAGAATTAGAGTGCACTGGGACATATTTTTGAACATTTTCGTGTACTCCTTATTTTGTCTTTGACTGTACCTACAAACTTTTTGAGAAATGCTCAGCAACGTTTCGTGTCTCTGCTGATAAGGACACTGTTTCATAGAAGTCGTTTCCACCCACCGTAATATGAACTAATCCAAGAAAATGCTAACAAAAACACATCCTACAAACTAGACAAGCCGAAAAAATCAAAACTAACTGCAGGAAACTAAGCGACAGCAAAAACGCGACAGCCCTAGGGGCCGCCGTTGAAACTTGACAAACCACTTACGAACGCCGTCCGACCAGCAACCTTATTACTGGGGGTTAAGATCGAGAATAATCTTAATTTGTAGGGTTGCCAAAGAAGGGTAACTTATCATTTCTTGGCGCGATAAATCGGACGTTGTCGAGGAGACAGATGGCCGTTGTTTCGCCATTTGTTTATGTGCTTTGATAAATAATCGCGATGTCAAAAGTTCCTAAAAAGGTATCGTGATCTGCTTCTTGAGTGGGAACATGATTTTTGGTGTTTAGGGACAAATTACTCTTTTATTTGATTCGTGAATATTTATTTCTAGACTATTATAAGTTGGAAGTTTTGGTTTATGTTAAAGTATGTATAGGAAGAAGTTAATCCAACACTTTTTGACACAAAGCTGATTTATTTTAGGCCCTACCTTCATAGGTATGTATTTTCTAAGATTACCTATAGTTTATTAAAAAAAATTGGAATTAATACATGGTGTTACGTGATTTGAGTGCGGGTCCAAACCCAAAACCTTCGGATTTATAGCCAACACGGGGAACCTTGATCCCTATGACAGCTGTCAGTTTCATACATTATCTGTCAACAATGTCGCATCTTGACAAGTAATGTATTGAACTGACAGCTGTCATAGGGATCAAGGTTCCCCGGGCTGGCTATAAATTGGCGCACTATATCGCGCGGCTAAAAGTACTTATGTATCAGTGTACATCAAAAACTACCTACTTCAATTTTATAACAACTGTAAGACTGTAACAATATTTTTCACATAGTTAGAAAATAAGTTGAACTAATACTATGACAAAACAAAATTCGATAAGTCTTACATTAATAAAACTATTGAAAGTGCGAAGTATTGGAACTTAGCAATGTACAAATTGCAGAACATTCTGAAAATTGCGGGAATATACTCGGAAATTTCCGAGATTATTCATGAGATTTAACAGTAAGTTCTCACTAAGAATGTTTCCATGAGAACTTAGAAAAAAGTGTTATGATTATGAATAATATTGTATTTCACAGTTGAATTAACAAAGCATAAAATATACCTTAAAAGGCATTTATATACAATGGTTTTGGCATGAAGAGATTGCTTGTAAAATTTAAATAGCCGTGAACATTCTCTTTGCAAGTTTCGCAACTTATGAAACTTCTCCTAGGTACAATGCTAGTAGAACTTCACAACATATCACACTTAACTTATACTGTACAGTGTGGTGTGTGGCCTTGAACACGGGAGAAAAATGAAATGGGTGACTCCTTAGGCTATCAGCAATAATCCTGTAAAGGTCCCGAAGTTTAAAAATTGATAAATTTGGAGATATTGTTTTTCAAAGTTATAATAATAATAATAATACCGCCGCCGTCCCGGTGAGTCACTCAGGCATATTATTTCCGGTTGTTCTCAGATTGTTAACACCGAGTACTTGCACAGACACAACCTCGTAGCCAGGATTGTACACCAGCAGCTTGCTCTTCAATACGGCCTTGTGGGCTTCGAAGTGCCTTACTATAAGTACACACCTGCGGCAGTTCTCGAAAATGGTCGTGCCACGCTCTATTGGGATCGATCTATCATCACGGACAGGACTATTGTAGCCAATAAGCCTGATATCGTGCTGATAGATCGATCGCAACGCCGGGCAATGCTCATCGACATCACGATCCCCCATGACGAGAACCTCGTGAAGGCCGAGAAGGACAAAGCCAGTAAGTACCTTGACTTGGCTCACGAGGTAACCGACATGTGGGAGGTTGATTCGGCGATCATTGTGCCGATAGTTGTTTCTGCGAATGGTCTCATAGCGAAGAGTCT
The DNA here is from genome assembly GCA_025490895.1 of Thaumatotibia leucotreta. NCBI lineage: Eukaryota > Metazoa > Arthropoda > Insecta > Lepidoptera > Tortricidae > Thaumatotibia > Thaumatotibia leucotreta. The sequence continues at coordinate 19,502 of JALPQI010011089.1, forward strand.
CGATTAACACCTCAAGAGGCTCTCGCTAGGTGGTTGGGTCAAGGGTCAGATGCAGAAGGCGGTAATCCTGGACACGGCGCGCATAGTCCGGCGGTTCCTCTCCCTGTAGCCCTAACCACCGGCAGCTTGGGCCCGCCCCGCTGCCGGCGGCACCCTAGATTAGGTTTTTTATAATGTGTTTACTTGTTTTGTATTGTTTTTGTATGTTTTATTGTATTTTATTTTTATAAACCTATTATAAATTACCTAATCTGAGATGAAGATGAAATAAAAGATAATAATAATAAACCCCGCGGGGGCAGCTTGTGGCGAGCTGACGGTGAGTGGCGACACCGCGGACCCCTATTCCAGAGGGCCCTTTTATATGGCCCTCGCCTCTGTGCTTGCCTTGACCGGCTGGCCAGAGTGGATTCGCAAGAGCGGGACCTATGCTCCAGGTTGGAAGTGTAAAATGTCATAACGCCGGCGGCCCCTGAACGGATTACCGGGATCTGGCTACCGCAGTCTCACCTCTCGACAACCTCAAAGCCGCTCTGAAGTGTTGCGCTATTGTCGCACTGTACGTGCGGCCGTTTGTAGGGCCCACTAAATGAGTTGGCGAGTCACCACCTGCCTTTTTACAATTTTGAGACTGATTGTCACGGTAGGTGTCCGCTAGTCTCCTCCCATAACCCAGTATCCAGTCCATCCAATATACCAACCATAGCCTATGACCTTAGTTTCCATCGCAGTCACAGTGCTGCACTGCAATAGTCTTTGCACCTGGCGGGGACCATCTCCGGACGTATCATATTGTGCGGTCGGGGATGGTATCCGCCACGTGTATCCCTTGCTTTATATTAATTGTCTTAAAGGGCCTCTGCGCTGTTGGCTTCGGCCCCACGCATGCCTCCCAAAGGCCCGGGACCCCATGGTCCCGAGATATGGCAAAGACATACAAATAATAATAATAATAATAACTTTTTATTTCGGATAAATATCCATAGTTGTTAGTCACACAAGATTTTAGACTTATAAACTAGTGTTAGTGTATAGTAAAATACAATAATAACTTAATTCTAAAAATTGTGGAGTTTGTTGTGTTATGAACCCGAAGTACTGGATCTCGGCATCACGATATCGTAGCTTTTCAGTCGCAAGATATCAATATAGTATACCAGGTACTGACTCATAATAGTTATTTTGGTTTTATTTTTACACTAATTTAGTACGTTTTTTTTAAAGTTTTTGTACATTTTTCAATGTTGCAAAAATGATGAGTTATTAATAACTTTTAAGTGAAGTAAAAGAACCCATAATAACAAAACTACCAAGAAAAAAAAATGCCAAAAAAAAAATTAAAAAAAAAATTACTGACTATACTTATGTGGAAATGATTGTTGCTTAGCTTATTAATGCACCATTTAAATTTTCACCCCGGTTGTAGGCCACACACGTGTAGATTTAAAACAGAAAATGAGATTTATCCAACAAAATTCCTTTACCACAACTTCTTACATTATCTTATTCTGTAGGTATACCGAATGTAGCTAGAAATAACAAAACAGCCTATAGCAAAAAGAACGTGGTACTTTTTCGTTGTGGTAAAAAGACGCCACAATACTTACGTGTATTTATATTTACACGGAAAAATGAGTTAAAAGGCCCCTAACGCGTCAAATCCAATTTACTCTCGCACCGTATAAGGGGTGCATTGCGAAACAAAAATACAACACTAGTTTAATGCCAATTCAAAGTGACATTTAGAATAAAAATAGAAGTAAATGTATTCGTAGCACACACAAAATACAGAAACGAAAAATATTGTATAAATAAGAACGTGTAAGCTACGATATGGCCTCATCTTAGCATGTTGCTAGCGAGTGCCAGCGCTGGTCTTACGATAAGACCATAATTTAGGTTAGGTATAACCATGACGTACCTACTAATGCGATTCAGTTTAGGTTCAGGGAAAGACTCGCATAGCCTTGTCCCTTTCTCTCGAACTAAGCTGAAGCGCACGTCGTGGCTGAACAAGTACGTCATGGTAACCCCCCCCTGGAGGCCCAATCTTGAGTTTCAACCTCCCGATTTCTTCCACTTAGCAATCTTTAAAAAAAATAAATATTGGCCATTGAAATTTGAAATTGCAATGGATTAGTTATGCCCGCAGATGCTAATGTGCGACCAGGGTCGCGTTTTATAAAGTTACAATTTACAATTTTGCTGTTTACCTCTCTTTCTAACCAATACGTGCGTGCGTTAGAGAGGCAAACAGCGAAATTGTAAAATGTAACTTTATAAAACGCGATCCAGGCGATTTTACCTTGATGACAAGTGCGACAATTGTAAAATATATTTTTACTGACGTCACAGGCCACCCTAGGCTACTGCTACTGCTTACTATTGAATATTCGCTGTGCTTGTTGGCTAATAATATGGAATTATTGGAATAGAAGTTATTACATAACTTCTTCTATTCTATAAACTACTTTTTATTTTCGTAAGGTGGTGGTCGTGACAATTGTTACAAGGTTTAGAAGGATTTTAGTTAATTCTCGTCATATTAAAGTTCGATTTGTGTCGGAATTTTGCTATGATTGTCATGTGTCTTGAGGCAATTTTAATTTTACTCCGCAAAGAAGTAGCTATTGATGATTTATTAAAGTCTTTGCAATACATTTTATATTAGTGGCAAACAAACACAGACCCGTCCGATGACGATGGACGAAACGTAAACTCCAAATAAAAAATAAATATCAAAAGGACACCTTTAAACTCAATAGGAAGGGCCATGAAATAATTAATCGTCTAGTGTGTATTATAGCTTTTTCATCACACTTGCTGTTTAAGCGCGCTATTGCTTGCATGCATAGCGAGAGTAATAGAAAAGTGAAATTCCTTAGGGAGTAATAGAAATGTCAGTACGTCATTTAATAATATTTTGTCTTAAAATTTATTTTTATGTAGGCAAGTGTGATGAAAAACATTGTATGCATCACGGTCGGTAAGCAGAATACTAACTCGAGTCATTAAAAGCCCTCCGTCTACGGCTTCGGGCTTCTAACACTCTCGTTAGTAATTCCATACTTACTTCCCTTGATGACAACGTACTATTATTATTTGACTTTGAATTTCACCTAGTAGGTAGTTTGAAATAATGTTAACAAATTTAATGTATTTTCGATATAATTTGAATACTCAAAATACATCCAAGAGAATAAATAGATCCGATTAATCTGTATTCATGATGTGCTCGATCGCACCATCAAAGTGAAATTATTTTACGAAAGAGCCCCGCGGTTTTCATGCGATGGCGTAAATTAGTAAAATGAAGTAACGTACGTGGTATTATGGTACCATAATGATGTTTGTACATATATTCAACCAATCAGAGCCCTAGGCCACTCTGGATTCAAGAAAGAAGAATTGAATGATTTAAACCATAATCATCATCATCATCATCATCATCAGCCTATGATAGTCCACTGCTGTGGACGTAGGCCTCTCGTATTAATTGGCTCAAAATTCTTTTCGTTGTCTTGTTTCATACCACTCTGTCACGCTTTTAGTCGCTGTTTCGACTCAGTATATAAAAAAAATAAGTGCACCTGTATTTCTTTTTCACGCTAAATTTTAATCCATACATCAGAAATTGAAAACAAAACATCATCTCATACAAAAATCACCACTGCGTCACGTTTTTTAGGGACACAAAATAAGACAACGAAAAGAATTTTGACCCAATTATGCGTATAGGCGCATTAGGAGGTAAATTTCCATTATCGCCACGCTGGGCAAGCGGATTGGCGATCGCAGTAATGTGTCCACTATGATGACGCGGCTGCCCATCATCAAAATTTTGTTAAAGAATGGTCAGTGTGACCTTAGTCGACTCTTACGACACCCGAAGGAGGAGTTGGGGTGGTGACAAATGTATTCTTACTGCCGTCACCACACGGATGATTTAAATATTAGATGTCAAACAGGTTGATTTTTTATTAACCGTTCTAATTTTAGAGTTTTCATTCTGATTCTTACTATGGGACCGACATCCGATTCGAGAAAAAAAAATCTGATGTTCTATACATTTCAAATACAAATAATTTATTCGTGGCAAATATAAACAAGCATGACAGGACAAAACAGACAAATTCAACATAAGTTCGCAGAAATAATAATATATCTCAGATTTTGTATGAAGCATCAGATTTTTTTTTCGAATCCGATGACGGTCCCATAGTAAGAGATCATTAATAATATGATCTCAGAATTAACCCTCTAAAGTTTGAATAGAGAAAAAAATAATCAGCCTGTATACAAAAAAAAAAATACCCTGTATACCAAAGAAAAAATCACGTTCTTTCGCAGCTGAGCGATGCCTGTAAGTGTATTATAAAATGTTTGCACTCCATCACTTTAACTTGAAAATTAAATTACTGTCAGCATTAAAGTAATACTTTATAAGTTATAACGTTGTCAGTGATATTCCCACATGCTCTTATAGATTTTAGTAGGTACAATATTATAACATGTTGATTTTGGTCCAACGTATATCTTTGGAAGTCCAGCGCGGCAATGCAGCGAGTATTTTTGGAACCTTTGGGCCAGGTGCTTACCATGCGTAGGAAATAATATATATTTGATGGGTGTTTACATGACACGTTGATGTGTGCGTGACCTCAACTCTCGTAGAACTATCTATACACAGGTATAAAATCTTTCATCTACCTACAATACCCGTTTGACTACTTAATATGCAGACAGTCCATTCATAGTATTTAACTAATCCCAAAGTAAGAAACTGTATCCCCTCATCAAATGAAATGGCCAATCATCCCTAAACCAATCAAATCTTACTTTGATTAGATATCTTATTAGATTAGTTCTAATTCTCTAAGGGTATTTATAAATGTTTTGTATGGTCGAATAAATGTTAAAGGTGGATACAGAAACGTGATGTATTTTGTCAGCCTCCGTAGCCTAGTTGGTAGTGACCCTGCCTACGAAGCTGGAGGTTCCGGGTTCGAATCCCGGCGAGGGCATTATTTGTGTATTTATTTATCACAAATATTTGTTCATTGGTCATGGATGTGTATGTATTTAAGTTCACAAGCCTTAATTGAGCTTACCGTGGGACTAGGTCGATTTGTGTAAAGATGTCCAAAAATATTTATTTATTATTATTTTTATTATGTATTATTGCCAATTTCCTTTGTATGGAATTTGTCTGAAGTAGTGTGAGCGGTTTAGTAAAAACGTCCAACTTTATCGCTTGCAATAAAGGCGCTTAGACATTTAATTCGTATAAAAGTATAAACCAAATTCGACCTTATGATAAGCGATAGTTGGGGACGTTTTTACAAAACACTGTGATACACAGGGCGTACCAAAACTACGGGAAATTAAGGGAATAGTACATTGTGCATCAAGGGAGGTAAGTACCTCTCTTTTAATGACTCGAGTTAGCATTCCGCATACCGACCGTAATGCATACAATGTTTTTCATCGCACTTGCGGACAAAAAAAATAGTTTTAAGACAAAATATTATTCTATGGCGATCGCTGTAATGTGTCCACTATTATGACGTTGCTGCCCATCATCAATCTTTAATCAAATACTGACAATTCTATTACTCCCTAGGGAATTTCATTTTTCTCTTACTCCCGCTACGCATGCAAGCAATGGCGTGCTTAGACAGCAAGTGTGATGAAAAGTATCTTAATTATCGTAGATAGGGATATTTTGCTGAAATAAGACTTTATGTTATCTTTAAAAGTTAGCCATTCAGCATTCACAGATTTTCTAAAAACTACCTATCTACCTCGTCTGGGAATCGAACCCAGTGGAACCCACTCAAATATGGAAAAATAAATACCTGCTTTTATGCCAGCATGGGCCCTTAAATCAATAATTCTTTTAAAGTAGCATCCGACTCGCACTTGGTTTTTTTATACCAGTAAAATATGCTTTTCGCAGAAGAAAGGAATAGGGTAAAATGAAATAAAATTATTTATTGCTGAACATGGGTTAGTAATTTATAAACACGTAAGTTGGTGTTAAAAGCTTCATTTTCCACATGGTCTGCCTTGTCAGGCGTGCAACGTTAAAAAACTAAAAATTAAATTGGTAGTAAAATAATATCATTCATAATTTAAAAAAAGACATACTAAATACAACAAATACTTCGACACAATATAAAAATTAAAGACTAAAATTAATGATTAAAATTGCAAGAAAATTACGTGTGGCTGTTTATACCTATAAAACTTGTTAGGTACTTTGTCATACAAACCCTATGAATGTATGTAGTAGGTATTACTCGCTATTGAAAATAAGATAAAGTCTGTTTTAGTTTTTACCAAAACAGTATATCAACAATGTTTAGAGTACTTCCCCTTCATGTCCCAGTCTTGGGATCCGATAGTCCCTATATATATCTTTTGGACATTGTGATATTGAAATATCATCATCATCATCATCATCATCATCATCATCATCATCATCATCATCATCATCATCATCATCATCATCATCAGCCTTTCGCAGTCCACTGCTGGACATAGGCCTCCCCAATTTCACGCCACCGTTCTCGATCTTCGGCTGCTCGCATCCAGCTCCTGCCAGCTCCTAATTGAAATATAGGTAATACTAAATATCGTAGGGTGACAACCAAAAGTCACTATAAAAACTCTCACTACTCTTAGCAGCGTCGTATGTCAGAACTGAATCTTAACTGAGATACGACCTTTATTTCAAGTATGTATTTTGTTACTTAGAGAGTTTTGCTTGTCAACCGACGATATGAGCCTTTTCAGAAAAATATCCCAGTTTGAGAAAATATCGCTTACCATATAAAATCTACTTGACAGCATTGGGTGAACATAATTGATTTTTTAAATTAATAATGGTACAGAACTTCGTGCGCGAGTCGACTAGCACTTGGTATTTTTTTACCAGCAAAATATACGCTTAATTAACACCGCCTGACAATGCACATATAGATCAAACAAGCCACCCCAGACACATTCCCAGTAAATATTTTCAAAGCAATCAGGGCGAATGTAAATGCCCAGGCAGCACACGGAAAAGGAGGGCTTCGACACGGCCCTGCGGCACCCGCGACGTCAGCGGACCGCCCCGCGTAGGCGCAAGATGCGGGCTTAAGGATCCTCAAGTATATTATGAGAAGTTTAGTGTCTTTTCAGAAGGGCTTACCTATTTTTAGAATTATAACTAACGTGAGACTCAAACATATTTAAATATTTATGTAACGGGTTACTCACGTAATTTAAGTCGATAATTGCTCGACATGTTTCGATCCGTTTAGAGGATCCTCATCATGGAGTATCCGCAACCAAAGCCCGACGTGTACTGCGGGCTTGCGCTCTGCTAGAGCGAGTGCTGGCCGCGGGCAGCGCTGGCGGGGGCGGCGAAGGAGGAAAACTACCCTCATTGTCACTTTTGTCGAAAAACGGGTTGCACACAACACTCACTAGGTAATAAGGGCACGTCTACACTGTCTACCGATGCAATACCTAAAACCGTTTTCCAACCAGGTGGCACTGACCAACCACAATCACGATTAAAATTCGGGTCACGACTTATTTCGATGGCTTCCCGTATTTTCCGTGGCACGATAAACTTTTCTCTTGCAAGTACGGTTACCTTATCGAACCTAATATAGTGCGTCGAATCCGAATCCAATACGGGATCCTCTAAATGGATCGAAACATGTCGAGCAAATATCAATCAATCAATCAATCAATCATTATTTATTTGCAATAGAACATAACTAAATGCATGCAAATACAATTTTAAAATGTTACACAAGAAAATCAACAAAATATAAAACAAGCATAACAAAATTATAAATGAAATAAATATACTTAGCCTAGAATATCACAGTCAGAAATGTCAGAATCACAAAATTATTAATTATTACAATAAATAATTTAAAATAATTTAAAATGTACATGTCACATAATGAATTTAACTTAAAGCATTTGCATAGTATTCTTTAATCGAGTAATAAGGTTTATTTATAAAATAGTCTTTTAATTTAGATTCAAATGTCTTATAATCTTCGCATGATTTTATATTAATGTCCAAATTATTGAAAACTTTAACTGCTGTGTTATGTAGACTTTTATCAAAGTGTTGGAAATTAGATTTAATTGTCAAAAGGTCATGCTTTACTCTCAAATTTCTTGTTGCATTTTGCCTACTTATTTGAAAACGGTCCTTGTTTTTAAAAACATATAAACAAATACTATAAAGGTAAAGAGACACCGCAGTTAACACTTTGTATTCAACAAATAAACCTCTATGAGTGACGGGCACACGTGAACACCCGGCCAGATATCTTAGAGCTTTTTTCTGTTTCAGAAGTACCTCATTTATATTTCCACTATTACCCCATACTTCAATGCAATACTTCATCACACTTTCAAAATGGGCAAAGTATACTGTTCTAAGTGTCTCTCTATCTGCAGTATAGGAAAGACTACTCAAAGCATAGCAGGCACTGCTCAACTTGTTGTATCGACTTAAATTACGTGATTAACCCGTTAGATAAATATGTAAATGGGCTTACCTATTTATTTCTACTCTTTCAACAAGGGCTATTATTAATATTTTCTTCGGTTACCGATAACTCATGAAATAAAACTATTTAAGGGCCAATAAATTTGTCGATCGACACTATTTTGTCCCGTAACGCAGGTGACAATTTCAATCAAGTTTGCTAGAAAAAATGCTTATAAATGGTACATGCGTTAGGCCTTACACAAGTTCACGTTGGATACATTTAGGTTCCAACGGTTTTTCATTATAAATATGTGTATAGTATTAATTGACGTAAATTTGTAAGTTCATGGAAAGTAACGCAGGAGACAGAAAATATGTCGATGTAAAAGTTGATTGGCCCTTAAACGGATTATATCGCGTATATTAATTAAATATAACTACATTCCGACGTTTAGAACACTTTACAGGGTTCGTAATCTGCGGACGACCACGAATTAGGATTTTATTTTCATAGTTGTATGGGAATTTCAGATTAAAGTCGGCAGTGGTTCCTGTTACAGGAATGAGCTGAATTTTTGTTTCAAAGTGTTTTGAGGTAAAAGGAGTCGACCCACGTATTATAATCAGGGTGAATGTAAATAACCAGGCAGCACACGGAAATTAGGGCTCCGACACGAGCCCTGCGGCAGCCGCGCCGTCAGCGGAGCGCCCCGCGAGATGCGGGCTTAAGGATCCTCAAGTATAATTATTATGAGAAGTTTAGTGTCTTTTCAGAAGGGCTTACCTATTTCTACGGTAGTTCTATGCGATTATTCAGTCGCAACAATCAAGTCATTACCATTCCCAAATTATTGACGAACTGCGTATAAATAGTGAAGTCATTTTCGATCATCTTGTAGCAGACGCATGTTTGTCTGCTATTCTGGCATAATAGTCTCGTTTGCTTTTATAAAACGGCAAATAAAGTGGTGATGGTAATGAACAAAAAAAAGGCGTAACAATATCGCATAGAAACACCGTCTACTTACTCTTTCAACATGGGCTATTTTTAATATTTTCTTCGGTTGCCCATAACTCATGAAATAAAACTATTTAAAGGGCAATAAATTTGTCGATCAACACTATTTTGTCCCGTAACGCAGGTGACAATTTCATCAAGTTTGCTAGAAAAAATGCTTATAAATGGTACATGCGTTAGGCCTCACACAAGTTCACGTTGGATACATTCAGGTTCCAACGGTTTTTCATTATAAATATGTGTATAATATTAATTGACGTAAATTTGTAAGTTCATGGAAAGTAACGCAGGAGACAGTGAAAGTTGATTGGCCCTTAAACGGATTATATCGCGTACATTAATTAAATATAACTACATTCTGACGTTTAGAACACTTTACAGGGTTCGTGGTCTGCGGACAGCCACGAATTAAGATTATTTTTTCATATTACATTATAGTAGTTTGGGAATTTCAGATAAAAATCGGTAGTGGTTCCTATTACAGGAATGGGCTGAATTTTTCTTTCAGTGTTATGAGGTAAAAGGAGTCGACCCACGTATTATAATCAGGGTGAATGTAAATGCCCAGGCAGCACACGGAAATTAGGGCTCCGACACGAGCCCTGCGGCATCCGCGCCGTCAGCAAAGCCCCGCGTAGGCGCGAGATGCAGGGCTTAAGGATCCTTAAGCATATGTTATAGAATAATATATCTACTATAAAAGATTAAAAATATTATCTTGAGATATTCTAACGACAAACGGGTCTTAATCGCGTTAACTTATGTTAAATATTATCCTAACGTTTCGGGCATAACGTTATACCCGTGGTCGCAGGCAGACTGGCGAGAAAATGTATCAACGCCTAGCTGTGCGGGTTTTGCGAGCTACCTGCACTTGGTCTTGATTATCCAACAACATCGAATGGAAAAATTTAAAATATCGATCTTTACAGTTGGGTTTCCTTCAAACCGGTCCAAATTTGTATACAAATTCTCAACTGTAACCTCACATTACTCCATCTAGTAGTCAATGGAATATACTTTACCCCATGCCTTTATAGGTGCAATAAATACAGTTGGCAGCGAGTCGTGAAAAATTGAGAATTACCTCTTTTTCGTGGTTGCAAATGGCCGAATACGTTTTATTTGCAGAGCGTGAGCGAGACGACAAGTCAGAAGTCCAGTTTAACATGACCTAAGATTTAAGAGCCCTTTGCAAGGTCGATTCTCCATACGTTCTTATTTTAAAATCACACATTGTGTTGTCATGAGTTTTTGTAAACACATTAAGATTAAGACATGGATGTCCATCTTGTCATGGCATTGTCATGACAGACATTAGCTTCTAAGTTTTCCAATGTTACGAGAAAAAGAGAGACTGATAGCCGCGAGATGGCCGTGTTTGTCAACTGATGTGATGTCGAGTAACTCGCATCAGTCACAGTTACTTGTCTCTTTTCGATTGTATTGATTAAAAACAGATATGTGGCTGCGACGTGCTGTCAAGCACAAAATATTCTAGATCCCATTGTTATTCGGTGCGCCAGTAGAAAAAAAGGTATACAAACCTAAAAACTTGCATAATTTCATAATCACGCACTTTCAGAAAAAATCTTAGTCATCGTCACCAACTCAAAATCTTAAACTCTGAGTTCACATCAATTTTTAGTTAAAAGTATTGATGTTTCTTAGTTTTAAAGTAAAAATAGGTCTACGAACGTGTTTGACGATATATGTATTTATTATGTGTCAAAGACAACAAATGCTATTTGAAAGTCAGTCATATTTCGAGGGTTGCCTTGTGATCGATAAGTCGAGCAAACAGTAGCCGTACCATATTAAGGCACGTTTACTTTCTTTTCGGCTCGCTCGCACCAATATACAAGTACCTACGCGCGAACCTAGTGTTTTTTGCAATACGAACTACGAGTACCTATACGTGAGGTTGACGTTTGTATGTGTGAAAAATTATCTCGACTTATCGGGTTTCACCACACAACCCTTGATTTATTTATTTTTTTGGTTCCTGCTCGCGCACGGAATTGATGGACTCGCTCAAACTCGTTAAGCAAGTATAATGTATATATCACAATCCATGGCGTAATGGCCACAAATTTGATAATAACGTGCAATCGTTTGCTGCTGATTCGGAATGGGCCGTTATAGATAAAAAAGGTTTTTCGGTTTACCTGACGATAGTATGGAGGGTTGTTTTGATGATTTCGGTTATTTTGATACAGTAGCGATTGTTTGAAGAGCATAAGTAAACAGGATAAGTAATATTTTTAGGTAGGTGAAAGTAAAAGGATGAAAAAAAATATTTCGTGACATAATTTATGAAGTTATTCCCACCCATCCGATACCAGCGGAACAACTGAGATTTATTTCCCACCTGTCATCAGTGGGAATAAACTGGGAATTCAAATTCCTGGGGTTTTGTTTCCCAAATATTTTAGTGATAATAAGTGGGAAAAAATCCCAGTAGTTACCATCAAGTACTTTAGTGGTGACAGGTGGGAAAAACCCAGTCTTACCACTGGTGTCAGATGGGTAGTAAAAGGTGGGAATAACCCGAAGGATTTCTCTAACTGGGCGACCAACAGATAAGTTCTATATGGGGAACTTAGGGTCTCACCAAACTAGTCGACGCCGTTTCGGCTAATCGCGTACGGAAAAAGCTTTATGACAACGCAATAAGAGCGAGGAGATCGTAAATCGGCTCGGCCCACGCGAAACGACGTCTTTCGACGGGAAAACGGCGTTTTGCCATAAAGCTGTTCGCATTCGTACGACCCCGTTTGCAGCCTAACGCACACGTTCGCATTCCTAAATCTCCTAATACCGCCGTACGGTGCCGGAAAGAGTTGAACGGCTCCGATCACGGCCGAGTACCTACGATAAGGACCGGTCAGAGCTGGCGGAAGCCGTTCAGCGTCTTCGACGGCCGAACATAGCTGACGACGGCCGAAAAGAGCCGACGACGGCCGAAGTAGCTACTGATGCGTTTATATTTATTCATTTGAATTATTACCCACATTAAAATCTGCAATAGATCTGACAACACGAAGTAATACTGTCGTAATCATACACGTCTGTTCAATTTCAAACTAGTTACTAACAACTAGTCTCCGAAAATGAGATTTACGATTGTCGATCACCCGCTGTCCTATCTATCTGTTCGTCGGACTCAGCGGCTGTACGCGTGCTGTCTGACGTCTCGACGGCAGGACGGAGCACAGGAGAGCCGACCGCCGCTTTACAACTGTTGCGGTAGCAAATCGCAGGCGATCGCCGTCGAAGACGCTGAACGGCTTCCGCCAGCTCTGACCGGTCCTTATCGTAGGTACTCGGCCGTGATCGGAGCCGTTCAACTCTTTCCGGCACCGTACGGCGGTATTAGGAGATTTAGGAATGCGAACGTGTGCGTTAGGCTGCAAACGGGGTCGTACGAATGCGAACAGCTTTACGGCAAAACGCCGTTTTCCCGTCGAAAGACGTCCTTTCGCGCGGGCCGAGCCGATTTACGATGTCCTCGCTCTTATTGCGTTGACATAAAGCTTTTTCCGTACGCGATTAGCCGAAACGGCGTCGACTAGTTTGGTGAGACCCTTACTTGGTGAAAGAAAGTGGGAGTGTTTTTAGTGTTGCCAGTATAGGAATTAAAAAAAAAAAACCTTTAAACATAGGTCAAGGCTGATGCGCGGGGGCACTACTAATATATGTAATCCTTAAATCGCAAAGAATGAATGAAGACGAAATATAATAAAATATGATTAATATGAATGGGTCCTTAGATTGCTTTTGTTACATCCATAAAAACTAGATAATATATAAAATTGTTGTGTAGATAAAATGCCATCGTCTACAAAAAAAAATATAAATTCACATTATTTACATAAAAACTAGACACTAACACCTAGTAGCAAGGTTCCTAATCAGCTACACCCCTGCTGACATACGTTCTTATGCAAATCAGCTCAAAGTTCCACTGCATGACAAATGAATATCAGAGCTCGACAATGACGCTCGTTGCGGTCATTTTTCGACCAATTTCATCTACACATGTATGCCATAATCCCCCGTATGCCTTCGTAATTCACGTCATTATGGAATGCACTGAAAGTTATCAAATTTGGTGAAACTACGCGGTGATTATTGGCCGTTTGGACGTGAATCGGCGGACCCGTGAGGGATGTTATTGAATGATTTGATTTATAGTTCGGTTTTATTGTGGCGTAACTTTTTCACGTGATTTTGGACATGAAAAGAGAGTTTTCGCGTTTTAATTCTGCACTGGTTTATGATGGTCCCATCTTTATCGATTATCGTGCTACGCGTCACTTTTGGACTTGCAAACTTGTCAGAACGTGCCGAAACGATGATAAATGTGTAAGTTTAGAGGTGAAATGGGTCGGTGAATAGTTAAATAGCTTCACTTCAGTAGATGATTTAATCAATACACCGTTGGCCTGAATAACCCGAAATATTTAAACCACGTATTCTTAACGACAGTACGAGTAAATAACGTTGTATTAACATGGGTCGAAATGTGTGTTTTAATTGACCCACTTTTTCAATACAAATTAAATCATAGTAATAGCGTGTTTCTTTATGGACAAGCCTTTACTTCAGAGAGTAAGCGAATCAAATTAATCTCAAGTTGAGAAACAGGGAGCGAGCATGACACTTCACGAGTCGCTCCGATATCACACGAGGCACGGCGAATGCCGTGACACGTTTTCCGTAAAGAAGTGTCACAACATAGTTTATCATACAAAACGTTTGAAAGCACATTTGAAAGGATACAAAATGGAAAATTACGATTTTTTATAAAAAAAAAGTTCCAAGAGCGTCAAAAAATAATATTGATCTTAACTATTTATTATTAATCTTGATTATATCCAGGAGATCATGTCTCTTATTATTGGGTTGTTCTCATAAAAGTGGCATCGCCAGGGTAAAGTAAATGAAAAAAATGAAAGTGTTTTTTTAAGCTTTTCAGATTTGAATATGTTTTTGTGTTCATCAACGATGCCAAATTTGCAAAAGGGAACGAACTAGTCCGAAAAACATAGAAGTTATGGCGAGTTGAAATTTTAGACATACAGGAGAAAGTGACAAGACAGGGTAGTAGGGAAAATATGGCAGGTTAAAGAGAGTTTAAATGAAAAAACAAGTTTACCACTAATAATTCAACTCTTTCATTAAACCTAAACTTAAAATATAACGACCGTTATGATCTTACGCCCTAATATTTATGTATTTGTACCTATCGTATCCGGAAAATTGTATTTGAACACAAGGTTGCAGGTTTTAAGTTAATTGTGTTCTAAAAGTGCGTGATTATGAAATAATGCAGGTTTTTAGGATTGTTTACATTGTTGATGGATGCCACCCTTCCCAAACGTGCTTGCAACATTACCGCGCTCGACGGCAAGTAAAAGCACGGCAGTTCTCACCTTGTCCAAAGAAATTATTTGGACAAGGTGAGAACTGGAACGGGGAACAGATTCGAAAGCTGGTTTTAAGTTGCAAGTTGGTTTCAGATGTTTGATCTTGGCAGCGTTCTCAGAGGCCGCGCCTGCATCCTTTGCAATGTCTGCGACAGATGCGAAGGCCCCAATATACTGCTCAATTGCCCATACTTAGCATCCCAAAGCAGGCAGCGGCCCAATGCCCAGGGAACCAGCGTTAAGCCGTCCGGTCTCTTGCCATCTGTACGGTTTAAGTCCTGAAGCTCTGCTATGCAGGGAACATTCGGCGAGAGCAGAGACCAAGTCCTTAATCACATGGTGTCTCCCGCAGAACGGGAACAACTCAGTCCGTACTGACAACGACAACTCCTAACAACGTAGTGTCCATTCACCTCTATTGACGCTCTGCATATGCACAGGTTCACACACCTTGGATCCCACCTATTCTCAATGTATCGTTATCGAGTACCTTTCCTAGTTGTGGCGACAGACATGGAATCAGGCCCAGAACTCAGGCTGCCTCATCGCTTTAAACTGTGTGATATCCTCCGCAACACTAGTTAGCACCTTCCAGAATGCTGCTAAATGAGCGGCATGAGCGCAAAACATCAGCCCATAGCTTTTGAGAACTGGTATTGTTCGGATACGCTTCCTCCAAAGAGCGAACCGATCACACGTCCAGAGCCTTCCGCACGAAAGGTAGGCTTATAGACAAGATTTTAGCAAAAATACCTGCCGACGCATGAAAGGAGGTAAGAAACGCTACGACCCTAGCGTCCCTTACAGCATACAGCGAATCTCAAGACCTCCAAAACGAATAGGGAATGTTGTTTTGCACTACTGCGTTTCGTAAAGAACGTTGAGACACCTTTGCTTAAGCAAATTATCATATTTAACTGCCTCCTGTTGAAACATCCAAGTTGAGACTGTGCTTAAAGTATAAGTTAAGCGCAGCGTCGTACTGGTAAGGCAGTTGCGTAGAAACACCAACGGCTCATAGCTGCTCTAAGCACTCAGAAGCAGCCCTCAAAGCCACCGTCTTAGCCTAAAGCTCCGAGCTCACTCCATCAAACTACTCTGATGCCTGACAAGACAGATTCGAAGTCTGACAGGGCTACAGGCATAAAACTCGCACTTCGAAGAATTTACGTGTAAGCCTGTTGACCACAAGATTGGCGAAAGTCTGCGGACGTCATTGAGCACGATATTGGAATCACCTCCCCATCGTCCAAATACCAGACGTTTAACGGTGACTCCAATGTTGTGATCAGGCCCTGGAACGCCAAGCAACACACGAGGGATCTCAAACTATCGCCTTGCTGAGTCCCGACCTTCGAGGAAATTGCATCCTCATCATAGAACAGAATACTTACAGATGCATATCATTAAAAGAGAAAGAGGAACTAAATGAAAGTTGGCAATGTTAGTATGCCAAGTGAATCATCTGCGAAACGTGGGTTGGCAAGTGATATTCGGTAAAATGAAATTCTGTAGAAAGACATGATACCCTCAAACATACATACGCAATTACCTGCATATAGCGCAAGTTCGTAAAAACTTTGTATAAATAGCTTTTTTTCACTTTATCCTGTCAACGGTCACTTTACCCTGCAGAGTGATGGCAGGATAAAGTTACACAGGGTGCAGTGAAAAGTCGACTAACTAGATATTATCTCCTTAACTGTTAATAATACAAGTATCATAATTTTAGTATATATAGTTATACCCTAATGGAATATTAAAATACTATAAGTAAGTAACCAACCGTATTAATATTTTAAAATAATCATGCCAGGATAAAGTGTGCATACCTGTTACAAACTCCGAATGTCACACTTCGAAAACTTGTCGACACAAGATAGGCGCACCTCGTGCAGAAACCTCTCCACCAGCGGTTAGAACCATACTGAAGCCGTGTTTTGCTTCTATTAGGTTCTCAATAAGACTTTCTATGTGTGTGTGAGGTGCAATACCGCGAACGCACAGGATATAGAGAAAATATCGCTGGACAAACTTCGAACGTGAATATTTATGTTAAAAGTAACCTAAACATCGTTTGCAGCGTCATATTTAATAATGTAATACTATAGTTTCTAAAGAAAACCAAGTTTCATTATCATACAACTGTAGTTAAATAATATAAAGAGCTAAAACTGGAGCTGTGTCGTGTTTGGACAAGGTAGGGTACAGTAGAAAACGGTATTCTT